>OZ059845.1:11364878-11459725 GCA_964057195.1 Orthosia cruda | reverse complement strand
GCAGCGCGCGCATCCATAGACAATGACACTTCTTTTCTACACTAAGTCAATGAGCCCATACGCGCCAGTAAATTAAAAAGTAAAAGTGTGCTGTAAAAATTAAAAAGTTATTTTATGATGCAGTTGTTTGAAAATCGAAGGAAAGTGTTGCGCTGTAATGGGTATTTTTTTATTTTTTCCTATCCAAGAATAGTACGTGTTTGTACAATATTTTTTTAATTCATATTTGCAATATTACGTTGTGAGTGTAGATAAAATGGTTTTCACATGCAGACCCGTAATATTTATCTAACAATACCCCACACTATGAGAAAAATAGAAAAAATTAAAACATCCTCACTTTACGTGTACTCCTTTACACTTAAAGATGTTACTGGAAAAAAAGGTTAAAAAAAAATATTTTTCCTTATTTTATTTTAATACTTTTTTTTGTTTACCATGCCGATTATAGCTTTCAAGCACTATGAGTCTCTGAGCTAAGCTGCGGACGTACAGACGGACATGGCGATATGGTTCCTTGTTGACTACGAAACCCTAAAAAAGAAAGAAAAGGAAAGAAGATCAAAAATATTTCCTTAACATTAGAATAGTGACATAGTTATATTGATTTTATTAGGCTTTGTTTGATTATTACACAACATGAGGATATTAAAGTGACTCTCTCCAATGCAAATTAAACACCCCAGGAGAAAATGATAGTCACTTACCTACAGAGTAAGACACGATCATAACTCCACTCCCGAGATGACCGCCATTATTAGAATTGTTGTTAAAGTATTAAAATAATGACACTCCGTATGTATCGACTAAACGATACTCGTCTATGACAAAATAGTAATAGTCTATAGTTCTAGAATCTGTACTGCTATTGTCTATGAAATAAAATCGTCTCCATCTTTTTCCTTGTGAAGCTAACACGTCGTTTTATTTAAAGTCTAATAGGTTATGGGCCCAGTCCCAGATTTAGCTAGAAAAGTTGTGAGATTAGGTTCGCTGTACGGTCATTGTTGATATTTTGACAAATAGAAGAAAGTATCGAGAAATATGTCCTCGACAAACTATTTGGTCAACGTGCCCAAGTTGAAGGGACGCGAAAACTACAACGAATGGTGCTTCGCGGCGGAGAATTTCTTAATCCTGGAGAACATGCTGCATTGTGTCAAGCCAGCTACTGGGAAGCCTATAGAAACCGCAGATGACGCGAGGACCAAAGCTAAATTAATATTAACTATTGATTCGTCACTGTACGTACATATAAAAAATGTAAGTACGTCACAAGAATTGTGGAATAGACTGAAAACATTGTTTGATGATTCCGGTTTTACAAGACGGATAAGTTTATTACGAAATCTGATTTCGATCCGATTGGAAAACAGCAGTTCCATGACAGCCTACGTGACGCAATTGGTTGATACAGGTCAAAAACTAAGTGGGACCGGCTTTAATATTAGTGACGAGTGGATTGGGTGCTTATTGCTAGCTGGATTGACGGAGAAATTTTCACCTATGATAATGGCTATTGAGCATGCCGGCATTTCAATTACAACGGACGCCATTAAATCCAAGCTTATGGATATGGAGGAAACGGAAGTAAGAGTTACCGACGGCAGCGAAATGAATGGTGCATTTATTAGTTCGCAGAAGTGCCAACGTAAAAACAAGAAACCGTCTATGTCCAACGCTAGTAAGTCGACCAATAGCAGCAGAGATAGCGGAAATGACAGTAAACCAAACGTCAAGTGTTACAAATGTAAACAATACGGTCATTATCTAAGTCAGTGCCCGAATAAAGTTAAATATTCATCAAATAATAATGATATATCAAGAAAACAATCAAACGCGTTTAGTGCTGTGTTCTTAACTGCAGAATTTAACAGAAATGAGTGGTATATTGACTCAGGCGCTAGTACACACCTCACTGCTAATGAAAAATGGATAACAAACGCATATTACTTAGAAAACAAAGAGATTATTGTTGCAAATAACAATAAGGTACAAGTTTTGTGTACCGGTGATGTGAACATCGTGACAGAAACCGACGAATGTGAGTACGAGATACCAGTTACTTCTGTCAGTCTTATGTGTTCCAGAATTGACCACAAACCTGTTGTATGTTAGTCAATTGATACGAAACGGTAATAAAGTCAAATTTGCCGCGAGTGGCTGCAATGTTTACAACAAAATTGGTGAGCTAGTTGCCACAGCTTCGCTGGTTAATGGAGTCTACAAGCTAAGAGTGCCTAAAACTGAGTTGGTTGCATCGGCTGTGTCGGCAGACACGTGGCATCGTAGATTAGGGCATGTGAACAGCATGAGAGCAGCGGTGGCCCAGTGGTATCGGCCGCGACTTACAAGTTGTAGGTCGTGGGTTCGAGCCCAGGCAGGCGCTTTACTTTGTGTAAGTTATTTCTTCACCACTGCTCTCAAAACGGTGAAGGAAAACATCGTGAGGAAACCGGCATGTCCTAGAACCAAAAATTCGAAGACATGTGACATCCACCAACCCGCACTGGGCCCGCGTGGTGGATTACAGCCCATTCCCTCTCACAGAGAGGAGGCCTGTGTCCCAGCAGTGGGAACATTAATAGGCTGATGATGTGTGTGTGTGTGTGATGTGAACAGCATATACATGAGTAAAATGCCAAGCGTAGTTCAAGGAATGGAACTAGACGAACGAGTGGACATTACCAAGTCGTCGTGTACAGTATGTTGTGAAGGTAAGCAGTCTCGCCTCCCGTTCAGTTACATTGGCTCTAGAAGAAGTGAATTGCTTAGTATAGTCCATACTGACATTTGTGGCCCCATGGAAAATATTTCCATTGGTGATCAAAATATTTTATGTTGTTCGTCGATGATTACAGTCGGATGACTTATATTTACTTCTTAAAGAAAAGAGTGAAGAATTTGTTTATTTTCAGCAATATAAGGCAATAGTAGAAAATCAGTTGAACCGAAAGATCAAAATTCTACGCAGTGATAACGGCAAAGAATTCTGCAATAAAGAATTTGATGGTTATTTGAGTAAACATGGAATAATACACCAGAAATCCAATCCGTACACACCGGAACAAAATGGATTAGCTGGGCGTTATAACAGAACAATTATTGAAAAAGCAAAGTGCCTTTTATTTGATGCTGGACTCAATAAACAATTTTGGGCTGAAGCAACTAATACAGCTATATATTTACAGAATAGAATTGTGAAATCATCTTTAAATGATAAAACACCATTCGAGATGTGGACCGGCACTGTTCCAGATATCAGTCATTTGAGAATATTTGGCAGTGTTGTTATGGTTCATATAGCCAAAGAAAAAAGACTGAAATGGGATAAAAAGTCTGAAAAACATATTTTAGTTGGATACCCAGAAGATGTCAAAGGTTATCGTCTCTTTAATCTCAGAACAAAGCAAGTCATAACCAGCAGGGATGTAATTGTTATGGAGGATGTAAAGAAATCGGAAATACCAGTACCAGTGCAAGAAAACATGGACAGTGATAAGAGACTCTTAGAGTCAGTGGCGGAAACGTCTGTAAAAGAGGACACTGTAACAGAAGGTGACGCTGACGATTCTGATAGCACTTATGTCCCGAGTGACTATGAAGATGCAGATTCAACAGAAGAATATGTGGAGAGATACCCAACTAGAGTAGTGAAGAAACCAGATAGATATGGATGGTATACATCTACTGGTGAGGATGCATTTGATGATGCTACTGGTTTATCAGTGCAAGAAACATTGAAAGGAGCTGAGAAAGAACAATGGCTAAAAGCCATTCATGAGGAACTTCAGTGTTTTGAAGACAGTTCTGCTTGGGACTTAGTAGACACTCCAAAACATGGTACAATTGTAAAGTGTAAATGGGTTCTAAAGAAAAAGTATGACAGTGACAACAATGTGAGGTTTCGTGCACGGCTAGTAGCCAAAGGTTTCATGCAAAAGTACGGTGTTGACTATGTAGAAACTTTCTCGCCAGTTGTAAGACACACAACATTAAGAACATTGTTTGCATTGTCAGTGCAATTAAACTTTGATGTAACTCACCTGGATGTTACAGCGGCTTTCCTAAACGGCGACCTTGACGAAACTGTTTATATGCAGAAACCAGAATGTTTCTCAAGTCCAGATTGTGAAGGTAAAGTTTTAAAATTAAATAAAGCTATTTACGGGCTAAAACAGTCGTCAAGGGCGTGGTATATGAAAGTCGATGATATTATTGTTAATTTTGGCTATAAAAGATCTAAAATTGAACCTTGCTTATATACTAAAAATTGTAATGGTAAAAGAACTATTGTTACAATTTTTGTCGATGATTTTTTCATATTTAGTAATGATAATGTTGAAACTGATAACTTAAAAAGTATATTATCATCAAATTTAAAAATAAAAGATTTAGGAGAAGTAAAACAATGTCTTGGAATGACAGTTAAGATTGATAAGAAAAATGGTTGTTTAACTTTAAGTCAAGAAAAATATATTAAGCAATTACTGTACAAATTTGATATGATAAATTGTAAAACAGTGGATACACCTATTGAGTCAAAATTGAATTTGAGTAAATTAGAAAATAAAGAAAGTCAACTGCCTTATCAACAACTCATTGGTAGCCTAATGTATTTGGCAGTTTTGACTAGGCCAGATATAGCCTTTTCAGTAAATTTCTTAAGTCAATTCAATAACTGTTTTGATCAGTCAACCTGGGTTTATGCTAAATGTGTATTAAAGTATCTAAAGAAAACTATACATTTTGGATTAGAATATAGTAAAGATGGTAATTCACAGTTACAGGGTTTTGTAGATGCCGATTGGGGTAATAATGTAATAGATAGGAAGTCATATACTGGGTTGTGTTTTGTATTGTCTGGATCTGTAATTTCATGGGAAACTAGGAAACAGAGAACTGTGGCCTTGTCCAGTACTGAGGCTGAATACATGGGAATTACAGAGGCTTGTAAAGAAGCCATGTATTTACGTAACTTGTTACATGAAATTACAGGTAATTCAAACACCATTACAGTATTCAATGACAACCAAGGTGCTCTCAAGTTGTCAGTAAATAATGTTTATCACAAAAGAACGAAACACATAGATGTTCGTTACCATTTTTGTAAAGATTGTGTTAAAGATTGTTAACTTAGAATATTTGCAGACAGCTGAAATGCCAGCTGATCTTTTTACTAAGGGCTTGTGTAAAATGAAGCATTACCACTTTATGGAAATATTAGGTATTAAGGAAGTTTGTTAGTATATTAACTTAGTAATAGTAATGGTTACAGATTATTTTAATAAGTGGCGGTGTTGTTATAGTATTAAAATAATGACACTCCGTATGTATCGACTAAACGATACTCGTCTATGACAAAATAGTAATAGTCTATAGTTCTAGAATCTGTACTGCTATTGTCTATGAAATAAAATCGTCTCCATCTTTTTCCTTGTGAAGCTAACACGTCGTTTTATTTAAAGTCTAATAAGAATCCCGGGCTTATATCACTCAAATTCCTCAACTAGGCGTCTACCATTTATCTTCCAAAGCTAAATTTCCTCCATATTCAGCCTTTAGACCAAAGGTTTTATTTATACTACATTTATTTTGCCATTTGATTCGAAAACAATTTAGCATTGAGCAGCACAGCTTTCCAAAAACAAAAAGAAAGCAACTTGATTTACCGTCCGGAGCCAAAGTGCAAAATTAAATCGTACCAAGAAAACAAAAACAAAATAATTTATTAAGGTTTCATTACGATTTTGGTCGCGTACGCTGTTCAGTTGAAGCAAAAAAATATAAAGTTGAGTAGTTATTTACGAAAAGGCGCGTATAGTCAGTGTTTATTAATTTATTTGCTGGCACGCACGCCTCTCTGGGATGTGTTGAGTTGATTCTAGGTATGATTTTGTACTTGATTTTCAAGCCTTAGGATAGAAAGATATTTGCCATGTTCCTGCTTGATAGGTAATACGCGTCCCTGACCTAACTAATATATTAAAGATTCGCCGATTGACTTACTTCTTAGATTTTTATGCGAAGTCTTTACTACTTTTCTTTCCCTGGAAATTTTTAATTTGGTCTGAGAAGCATATTTGTTAAATTTTATATAAAATAATTGAAGTTAGTTATTTATTTCTACTAAATATATATATTTTAGTTGCAGCCTGTTAAGGTACAGAAAAACACATTTGTGTTTCCGTGTATGTAGTTATGTCATCGCATTGGCGTACTATAGCGGCCAGCGTAACTGTCATGTTATTATGAACGTATATTTAAAATAGTAAATAAAATAAAACAGCGTTATTTCATTATTGTTGTTGAGTGTACGCTTCAGTAAGTAATGGCTGGAACAATGGAATGCCGTTTATTATTTTTACAAAGTGTATAATAGTTATTTGAGCATTTTCAATAAAATTTTGAACAATGGATATCCAAAATATTTAACAAAGATATTTTTTGACAAGCAATATCACTCAATATTTATCAAAAAAATATACAGCGATTAACGGCGTGGAAAATTTTACAAACACATTGTGTTGAGACCCGCTCCTCTCAACACCGTCGCGCGCCAGCAGCAGTGAACGAGGGACGCGGGGCAGCGGGGTGCCCGCCGGCCGACGGCCGAGCGAGCGACACACCGCCACGAGAGTCAGCTGCTGCACACCTCCACGCACGGCTGCGCTCGCGCATCATTTCCCTTTGTTTACTTTTAACCGACCGTTGTTCTATAATTTCTCATCTTCTCTATTTCAATATACTTCATCTTGTTATACAGTCCACTTCTCTTTCATTTCCTCTACCACGATCTATCGTCGCGACCACATTGGTCCTTCTACCGTTAACTTTCGAGCCAAACGAAAAAGACAACGGAATTTTCGAATTCAAAAATTCAACGGTTCGTCGGTTGAAGAACAAAGGACTTCTTCTTCGGGTTCAAGAGATCTTCATTCTTCGCGTCTCATCGTCTGCATTGGGCATCGTGAACGTCGATACGGCAACAGCCGTCTTCATCGACTTCAAACCAACGGACGGCGCATGAATAGATCGTCGAGACTACGGGACAAGAAGACTTCAACATTCGGCTACAGTCGTCAGAGGTTGACAGCATAAAACCGTGAGAACGTTCCAATTCCTTTTTCCCATCATTTTGCTAAATTATTTTTCCTAATTTGAACTTATTTAATAGTTGCAATTCCGTTAAAATTCAGTCTATCCATAATCTTCAGCCTATCAACTTGTTTAAACAGTTTCCATTTCTTATTTAGTGCCTACACAGGTTTAAAATTTAAATAAAAAGTAAAAAATTAAAAAGATTTTAATAATTTAATAATAGTAGGTAGGTACCAGTCACAATTCCGTTATTTGTAACGGTTTTAACCTAAATCTTACTTATTTTAATTATTAATCGATATATTTTGCATTGTTCCAGTGAATTAAATTGAATTTATTTTGTTTTGTGTAAAGAAAACATTGCATCATTCGCTTAGCATTACTCAGCAGATTCAGTCGGAAACGCCTAGCGCTTTTGTGATAGCAATCTCATTTCTTACTGCTTATAGCTCTGTGCCCACTGTAAATTTTATTTATCATTAAAAAATATCACTGAATAATATCACATACCCTCAGTTTTTATTTTTTCTTTCTTTTATTTTCTGCAACTGCTAATTATTTTTTAATTGTTATGGCTGACATGAAAAGCTTAGTTAAGAAGCGAGCTTCAATTAAAGCCAAACTAACGCAGTTTAATAATTATTTAAACATTTCTAAGACTTGCGAAAAGTTGAGTGAGGTGCAAGTTATCGAAATCGAATATCGAATTAATATATTTGAAAGTTTGTACGAAAAATATGATGCGTTGCAGGACGAATTGGAGGCAATGGTGGATGACCCCAGCGAGCAACATGCGGAACGCGAGGAGTTTGAAAAGCTGTACTGCAGCTTGGTGGCTTCTGCACGCCAGCT
Source organism: Orthosia cruda (assembly GCA_964057195.1). Classification (NCBI taxonomy): domain Eukaryota; kingdom Metazoa; phylum Arthropoda; class Insecta; order Lepidoptera; family Noctuidae; genus Orthosia; species Orthosia cruda. The sequence goes on along the minus strand of OZ059845.1, from coordinate 11,451,772 downwards.
GATCACCGGCGCAAGAAGTCTTCTTAAGGGGGACTCCGCAAGCGAGGTGGATTCTTGTACTACTAGTACACACAAACACAATTCAATTCGTTTACCCAAAATTGATTTACCCAAGTTTTCAGGTAGCTATCATGATTGGCTGGAATTTAGAGACACTTTCATTTCAATAGTACATAACAACACATCCTTGGATAAAATAAATAAATTACACTATCTACGTGCTTCTTTAAAGGGTAGTGCTTCTCTTGTTGTTGATAACCTTGACTTCAGGTCAGAAAACTACGATGCTGCCTGGAAGTTACTCTGTGAGAGGTATGACAACAAAAGATTGCTTGTCAACTATCATGTGCAAGCACTCTTTAACGTTCAGCCCATAGAAAGAGAGTCAAGTAAGTCACTACGGTACATAATTGACTCAACTAATAAAAATCTTAGGGCTTTAGCAACCCTTGGTCAACCTGTTCAAAACGCTTTTGTTGATGTTCTTATCATTTACATAATGACCAATAAACTCGATCACGTTACAAACCGTCAGTGGGAAGAACACAGAAACACTTTTTCTGAACCTCCAGCTTTATCTGCGTTCATTAACTTCATCAGTAGCAGGGCTGACTTACTAGAGACACTTGAGGAGTCTAAGCCTATAGTATCAGCCAAAATTGAACCCAACACACCTGCGGCCAAATCTAAGAGCAGTGCTGTGGTACCTGACAAGTCTTCAAAGTCTTTGTCATGTCCCATGTGTCGTCAGGATCATTTTATTTATGCATGCGAGCAGTTTAAAGGTCTCTCGATACAGGCTCGTATTAAAAAAGCTCAGGGTTCAAATCTGTGCATGAATTGTCTTCGTCCCGGTCATGATGTTTCCAGATGCAAATTTGGTCATTGTAAATATTGTCGACAAAAACATAACACCCTTCTACACACCGATAGTGACAATGTTCTTCCTAGTGCACACAACACTGCATTATCAGCTAGTCAATCTTTTACATCTCGAGTAATTTTACTTTCCACAGCGCTCGTGAGGGTGACCGACGCTGACGGTAACTACCATACTGCACGAGTCTTGCTGGACAGTGGAAGCACAACAAATTTCATATCGGAGGAATTTGTTCGTAAGCTACACTTTCCTACCTACATTACCAAGTCCAAGGTAACAGGTATTAATTTTCAAACTACTAGTTGTACTCAGGGATGCTCAGTGTCATTAAAATCAATTGATGACAGTGAGTACGAACTGAACATCGATTGCCTCGTATTGCCGAAAGTATCAGCATCAGTTCCTCATACTTATGTTGATACTAGCAACATACGTATACCTACGAACGTCCGACTTGCCGACCCCACTTATCACGTTCCGTCTTCCATCGACGTCCTTGTCGGTGCAGAAGTCTTTTGGGGTATCATAGGCACCGGCCGTATCGCATTAGGTACTCATAAGCCCACTTTACTTGAGTCAAAATTAGGTTGGCTCATTTCGGGTGCATATTATCCGTCAGATTCCTCTTCACATGTTTGTATGCACACTTATAACTTACAAGTAGATTTAGATCGGTTTTGGGAGTTAGATTCAGTGACATCCATACATAAACATTCTGGTGAAGAGAGATCCTGTGAACAACATTTTAAAGATACCACATATCGTAATTCTGATGGTCGATTTGTGGTAAGTATCCCCTTTAGAGAGTCACTGGACGTATTGGGTGATTCATACATGATGGCTAAGCAGCGATTTCTATCACTTGAACGTCGTTTGGGTAGAGATCCTCGCCTTAAAAGCCTATACGTTGACTTCATTAATGAGTATATAAAGCTGGGACATATGTCTGAGTCAAGTAAGCGCCCATTAGACTCAACATGTTCTAACTATTTACCACATCATGGTGTTCTGAAGGAGTCAAGAACTACCACCAAATTAAGAGTTGTTTTTGACGCTTCCGCCAAAACCTCATCAGGTAGGTCTTTTAACGAAATACAGATGGTTGGTCCCCCTATCCAAGATGATTTGTTGTCAATACTGCTTCGTTTCCGTCAGCATAAAATAGTCATAAGCGCGGACATTGAAAAAATGTATCGACAAACTCTTATTCACGACAGTAATCGTCCATTACAAAAAATACTTTGGAGGGAAGAACCAACTCATCTGTTAAAGGAATACACGCTTGACACCGTAACGTATGGCACGGCATCAGCACCCTTTTTAGCTACCAGATGTTTGCTGCAATTGGCTGAAGAGTGCTCAGATTCTTCAACTAAGTTTTCGATAGCACATGATTTTTACGTGGACGATTACTTGTCGGGTGGACCATCTGTTTCAGAAATTTTAGAAAAAAGCCGCCGTGTTGACGACATCCTTCGGTCAGCAAAATACAACCTTCGAAAATGGCGGTCCAATTCTAGTCAGGTACTACAGGCGCTAAGCGGTGAACATGACGTTTCTGATGTTGTGGACCTGAGCGACAACGAGCAGTCGAAGACTCTGGGGCTTCTATGGAAGAGCTTAAGTGACACGTTTTCCTATTCTATTAACTTAAACTCCACTGACAAAACTACTAAACGTCATATCTTGTCAACCATAGCACAAATCTTTGATCCCATTGGCCTAGTCGTTCCATGCATAGTGGAAGCCAAAATTATTATGCAGCTTCTGTGGCTGGCCAAATGTTCGTGGGATGAGCTTGTTCCTACGCATATTCAGTATGCTTGGAATAATTTTCAAAATAACCTGCACCTTCTAAACGAGTTCAAGATACCTCGGTGGGTGTTGTGTGAATCAGCGTCCTGTCTACAGCTGCATATATTCACTGACGCATCCGAAAAGGCTTATGGGGCGTGTGTTTATGTTCGCAGTGTTTCGAGAGACGGCGAGATCACTGTACACCTCCTTACCGCTAAAAGCAAGATAGCTCCAATCAAATCCACAACTATACCGCGACTTGAGCTATGTGGTGCCTTGTTGGGTTCACGATTATACTCAAAGGTTCGTCAGTCACTTACTTTACAATTTGATGAAGTCCATTGTTGGTGTGATTCCACCATCGTCTTGGGATGGTTATCTACTTCACCAAATCAATTAAAGACATTCGTTCGTCATCGAGTGTCTGAAATTCAGGAAACTGTAGCAGGAGAGGCATGGCACTATGTTCCGTCAGCTGAAAACCCCGCAGACCTCGCTTCGCGTGGGCTTAGTACTGACAGGCTTTTGTCGTCTTCATTGTGGTGGTCAGGACCACAATTTCTTAGCAAAGATACATCTTCATGGCCTCAGTTCCCTGAATCACATCATAATAATTCTGAATTACCGGAAACAGTTGCTTCTTTTCAGGTTTCTAATCACATTATAGAAAATCCAATTAATGCGTTAATTTCAAAATTCTCAAGCTTCAGCACATTACAGCGTGTGACGGCATACGTCATGCGATTCATTAATAAATGCAATAAAAAATCACTTGAAACTGGTTCACTAACTTCTACTGAACTTAACAATTCTTTAAACTTATTATTAAGATTTAGTCAAATGGAATCTTTCCCGGAAGAGTACCACTTACTTAAATCAGGTAAACAGTTACCAGCAAAGAATAAGCTATTATCTTTGTCACCTTTCTTTGATACTCTTTCTAATCTAATTCGTGTTGGAGGAAGATTAAATAACTCATTCTATGACTATAACGTCAAGCATCCAATTCTAATATCTAGTTCTCATACAATTTGCATTCTCTTGTTCAACATGTTTCATTTACGCCTCTTGCATGCTGGGCCACAACTTTTATTGGCCACTGTTCGTCATCACTATTATCCTATTGGGGGTAGGAACTTGGCAAAAAAGACCACACATCAATGCGTGAAATGTTGTAGGATCAAGGCCAACACTATTCAGCCTATCATGGGTAATCTTCCAGAGCAGCGTCTACATTTAGAGTTTCCATTTTTAGACACAGGAGTAGACTACGCCGGCCCCATCATGATAGCTGACCGGAAAGGCAGAGGGTGTAGACTCATCAAATGCTTTATTTGTGTGTTTGTGTGCCTAGCTACGAGAGCCATCCACCTCGAACTTGTGTCGGACCTTACAAAGGAAGCTTTCTTAGCCGCACTAAACCGCTTTATTGCTCGAAGGGGAAAACCCCGTAACATCTTTTCCGACAACGGTACAACCTTTGTCGGTGCTTTCAATGAGTTGGCCCGGCTACTTTCGCAAGACTTAAACCTCAATAAAATCGACCCTGGTATAAACTTTTCATTTATACCTGCATATACTCCACACTTCGGAGGCCTATGGGAGTCTGCAGTTAAATCCACCAAGCATCATCTACGACGCACTTTGGGCTTAACAAACCTGACCTTTGAGGAGATGGCGACTTGTTTAATTCAAGTTGAGGCTATTTTAAACTCAAGGCCCTTAACTCCACTATCCAGCGATCCTTCCGACCTCGCTCCATTAACCCCGGCACACTTCCTTATTGGTCGTTCTCTAATCATGCTGCCTCATCCACAGATCCAGGACGTCAATGTCAACAGCTTGAAACGATTTCGCCGTATCGAATATCTGAAGCAGCACTTCTGGGCTCGTTTCTCACACGAGTATGTTATGTGGCTCCAAGAGTAAACGAAATGGTGCCGGTCGTCTGGCGAGCTCAAGGAAGGAACTTTAGTTGTCATAAAGGACAACCACTTACCTCCTCTTATGTGGCTTTTAGGACGCATCAAACATGTTCTCCCAGGCAGAGATGGCGTCGCGAGGGTCGCTGACATCCACACAAGAAAGGGTGTCATCCGGCGCGCCTTCAACACCATCTGCCCGCTGCCGGTTTCTACTGTTGAAGACTCTTCAACGGGGGGAGCATGTTGAGACCCGCTCCTCTCAACACCGTCGCGCGCCAGCAGCAGTGAACGAGGGACGCGGGGCAGCGGGGTGCCCGCCGGCCGACGGCCGAGCGAGCGACACACCGCCACAAGAGTCAGCTGCTGCACACCTCCACGCACGGCTGCGCTCGCGCATCATTTCCCTTTGTTTACTTTTAACCGACCGTTGTTCTATAATTTCTCATCTTCTCTATTTCAATATACTTCATCTTGTTATACAGTCCACTTCTCTTTCATTTCCTCTACCACGATCTATCGTCGCGATCACATTGCCTACATAGAATAAATCTAGCGTAAACAAAATATAAAATATTTGTTTACAAACTGAATTTTGTATCTGGTCCAACTATTTATTTAAATACGCTACAACTAGTAAATGTATTGAAAAAGTTACGAGCAAAACAACCAACCGATTCCAATTTATTTACTCACGCCGCTTAAAAACGTTTATCCATTACATTTTATTCAACCCACCATTGAAAACGTTTTAAACACCATTAATTGCGTCTACAAATCCTTTTCACAGATGAGCTAATCGGGCAAATAAAAAATAATTGCTACTGTTCGACCCTTTTATTGCGAAAATCATCATGCAGGTAGGTCACGTTACCGAGATATGAGCTTTTTTGCGAATGTGACCTCTAACGGGGACACCTCTACATTAGGTGTTTTCAGAACACTTTAATGGGGGCATAAAGTTGACATTACATTCCAAAATTGCGTTCACAAACGTACTTGAGTCGTATGTTACGATTCAAGCCCTCACTTAACTAGAAGAGCGTCTAGGCCAGAAGGTTTGTTAAGGAGTGGTACCTAGGTTAATAATGTAGACAGTTTTCATTAGGCCCTCGCATATTTTATTTGGACCTGCTGACGGTTCGCAAATTACTCGCAAAAAAGACTAAAGCCTCGTTTGTCTTGTACAGGATAATTTAAGTGGAAATAATTTTGCAAGACAGACTAATTAAACCTGAATTAATTAACTAAGTAAATATAAACAAGTATTTAAAATAGTGCGATGTGTTTAATGAACATTCCTGAAGTATATTATAAGCTTTTGTTTTTGTTTAACTGAGAGGATGAGGAGCTCTCGAGCTCGCTGTTGAGAATTAGATGAAGGAGGTCGATTGGAATCAAATTGTAGCGTAAATTCAATATTGTTTCCGGTTCTGAGAGTTCCTTAAAAATGAGGAAATGTTATTGTTTATTTTCTTTAGAAATCATGTTTATGAAGTAAGAGATTTTTTTTTAAATAAGCTTAGTACCTATTTTCATGTTCCTTCTTCTTGTCTATTTATTGTATGTGTTTGTCTATTTATTATTTGTACAATAAATAGATCATCATCTGCCTGCCCTTGTCTCATGTTACTAGGGTTCAGCATATTCCGTTTTCTGCCTTAACAATAATAAGTAAAAAAAAGTTAAGTAAAGTTTTAGCATTAAGTCCGTCTATGAACCTTTATGTTGCATGAAGTTTTAATAAATAAATATATAATAGAAAATAATATACTTTATCGTACACCGAAAAAAATTTAGAAAAACTCTTTAATAAGAAAAAAAATATCGGCATTAAAAGTTTCTTATGTCCTTATTTATGGCCAAGTTTCACCCAAATCCATTCAGACATTGAGGACTGTGGTATGCTACTTAATATACCAATATTTATTTGTTTATTTAATTTTGGCACTCCAACGACTTATTCACTAATACATTCTTTGGGGTACTGTAACAAATTAAACTTAAATCTAGAGTGAATTTGTCATTTACAGGTGTGCACAGTACTTAAGTGTTTCAAGTTTTCTAATATTACATAGTACTTATAGGCTAACAAAAAAAACTACATGAAAACATAAAAGAAAATTTAAATTAATAGAAAAGATTATTATTAATAGAAAATTATATTTAGTGGCAAATTATTTCCATGGATCATCTAAGAAATGTAAAAGACAAACAAAATATGCAAGTTTTCAACCGTCCGTTGATTAAATTATCAAGCGCACATTTTGAATATAGCAAGATACTCACTAAAGCCGCCTTTCCTTGCGAGAAAAACTGGAAACCCGAAGAAAGCTTTAAAGGTGCTCGACAAACAAAGATATTACCATAACATAAATAAATCTCAAAGCGGGTTCCTTCGGTTAAAATCTGCTTCACAACAATTGAAATAGAGGAATGAACTGAGCATGAGCAACGTTTTAAAAGTAAGACGAGACTTTCATAAGATTGACTACTCTGTAGAAAGAAACTTAGCTATTGCGCGGCCAACCTGTCTTTTTTCTGTAGGTCCTATTACTGACGAAGTTGACACTGCAAGCTTGTGACATTGTAACGTTGGATCGGGTTCGGGTAAATAAAGCGCAAGATCCCAGTATCATCATTCTCATATCAGACGAAAGACGTCCACTGCTGCACATAGGCCATCGCCACATTGACCAGTCCCATGCGTCCCGCATCTAGCGGATGTCCACTTCACGTCACGTTGTTCGTGGAGGAAAATGAGTCCAGCGTGGGCAAACAGTCCTCGCCCGGATCACACCACAATAGCAACAAACAGCACCCAGGTAACCAGCACGTGGACCACGTGTACCAAGCGACTCCCAACACACACCAAACACCAGCAGACAAGCAACCCCCTTGGTCACCAGGACGCATTCACGCGTCCCAAAGCAAAACCGGCCACTCTCAACAGCAACAATCAGCCCTCAGTAAATCTCCTTTGTCAGGGCTTCACCCCAAAAAAAACACGCGGCAAGCCGGGCACAGTGCGCACTCGTCCCCCGCTGCCAAGAAAAAAAGACCTTTAGCACACATCGCACTTATTTTTATACTTGAAGAATTCACACGGAACAATTACCCTTCAGTGAAATAAACCATCCTGGGCTCCAATCCCATCCATCAAAGTACTCAAGTTCAATTTATAATTAAATGCCATAATAAATCAAAACAAGATTACTACTTCACATAACCATTTCAAGAATTTTTATACTTGAAGAATTCACACGGAACAACTACCCTTCAGTGAAATAAACCATCCTGAGCTCCAATCCCATCCATCAAAGTACTCAAGTTCAATTTATAATTAAAAGCCCTAATAGTACATTATGGTACAAGTGTGTAATGTTGGTGATTACCGCTGAGGCGCCATTGAGACCCGAGCCGTCAGGTGAGGGTCTTAAGAGAGCCGAGGACGGTAATCATCAATACACACGTGTATCATACGACGTTTTTCAACACACTTGTGAAGAAAATTATACAAAAAATCATTTCCAACAGTGAAAACGAGTTGTGATTTTTTTTTCGCAATGGTGGGCAAAATTAATCAGTTTTCCTATGCGCGCGCATCTAACAATGGCGATCAGCCATAGACTAAAAAGAATGAATATTTTTTTGTGTTTCCTACCATGTATAACCTGAGAAGCATCTTCTGCACGCTCATTCCCTCTTAGGCCTGTCCCCGTACCATGAGGTGTCAAAACTATAATGGTTCGACTGTGAAAAAGACCAGATGTATACAAGTCATATATATTGGTCCCTTACGCACACTGTAAATATACTTGCTCTTAGAGGTTATGTTCACCACCCTGATTCATATCTCTTATCAGGTGGCATCGAGATCAAGACCTTACTCACTGACACCACGAAAAAAGGAAGAAAATATGACCCAAACTAGGTTCAATATTCAAGAACATGCGCGGATATCGATTTAAAACTGGTTTAGATAAGGGATTATAGAACATAATCTGACAGTTTCAAACCGAGATTTATATTTAATCATCTGTAATGAGACGAATGTCGTCGAAGTCGATTTCAAACTATTTTTTACAAGACTCGAAAAGGAGATTATGAAGGACGGTTATCTGTACTAGCAATACAAAAGGCAAGTGGGTTTAGATGTACATACTTAACTACAGTAGGGCAATTTAACTGAGTATAACCGTTAACCCTGTGTGACCTCTCCCACCTCCAATCTGTAAGGCACCTAATACTGTTAACAGCAAGCATTATTTTCACGATAATAGTTCCCACCCTTCTGTTTAAAGGCATTCTAGACTGCCTTTTTCCTAACCTAGTCTAAGAATTTCCTTTGTCTCGATTTAACTAGATGCCTACTTAAAAGGAAAATGCTTTGCTTATCCTAAAACTAACAAAGACTTTGAAATTGTTGATTCTCGTTTATTTTCGCTAAGGATACAAAGGCCGATATTAAGATCGGACTTTAAAATAAATAGCAGGATTTAGGATGGAAGAGATTTTTCTGTTGGATATATATTTTTGTTGGAAATCAATTGGTTTAAGGTAAGAAATTTTTCATTTTATTTCAACACCAACATATATTTTTGGACCATTTCTTTGTATGATCTCTGGAAAACCAGTAAAACTGATATGGGAATAGCTGGATAAAAATTACCTGTTACTACTTATCCAGGACATGGTGTACCTAAGTTTATTCATTGAAATTTGTCGTTCTGGTGCGATTGATTAAGAACTATCTTATCGTATTTTGTAATCTATCATTATAAAGTTCAAGTTATTTATTTCATAACAAAAATTACATTTGTGTCGAAATATTAGCACAGTAGGTACATAAAAAGAAAGGCAAAGGTACGTGCTATAGCTTCCCTTTTCACTATCACCCATTACATTCCTTTCAGAATATCAAGCAGCAATACCAAAAAGCAGGTCAGTAGAGCTCGAAGTCCACGTGGAACAGTGCCGAGAGAAATATTTTATCTAATTCGTTAGAAGTACACGTGTACGAGAGGAGCACCGGTAAAGAGTCGGTAAACCTTTTTCTTTAGCGGAAAATACACCAGTTTAGGTAAAGATTTACTCTACTTATTTACTGACAGTTCGGAACACCTTGGGAGTCAGAAGGAGGGAAGTGTTAAATGGGAAACAAGTACGTAGTAAGCTGTAGTATCAAAACTACAGTAATTTAGAATCATGATTCGTGAAAAGCAATACGATTGAAGAAGACCCTGGTATTGTAGACATACATTGATGGCGGTCACTACTCACCATCAAGTGGATCACTTGCTTGTTTCCCAATGCTTGACATAAACACTCTTTAAATTTGTTGCTTGTTTTGCCCTAGTAAACTGTAACTTTGGTAGGCTTTTTTTTCCTTCTTCAATTTTATTAATCTTAATAAGCAGGTAGGTACCTGAATCGGAACAGCAAATATCATTCAACATTTTTGCAAAACAAGAGGCGTCAAAAATGAAATCCTCCCAACTCAAAAACTCCAAAAACTTCTGCTAAAAAGGGGGAATTCTGAATTGGCGACTGGCCAAATTAAATGTTGATAAAAAAAATAAGCTCCTATTTGGGTTGGACCATGCAATTACACAGGCGATAAGATTAGACCCATTTTAAACGACACCGAGGATCATTTGCATGAATTAGTTTGAGTTGACATGGCAAAAAAGTAGCGGATCCGTGACAGACGTGACGAGGAAGTGAATGGTGAATCACGGCGGCTCCTGCTTTAATTAAAAATACTTTATGATTTTAAATCAATCCTTGAGCAATCAAGAATATAGCTTTAAAATTGTTTAATTAGGGGAGTTGTTTATCTGGGGCGAATGAGGAAGGAAGAATTTGATTCCGACATCTCGGGATTAAAATTGGATCAGACGATCAGACGATTACTACCTTACACTTAACTGTGCACATTTGATTTGTATATAGGTATATTGATTGATGTCCCAATATGGCAATATTGACAAATTGATTTATTAGCTAGAGTGCAACGAAATTTTCAGAAGGGGGAGAAGTTCAAGTTAATTTTTAGACTAGTAAAACTGAATGTGAATGAATTTTGAATTTAATATCTAGTTCGGACATATTAACTGTTTTGAAAAAAGTTTTAAGTACAGCAATACAAACATTATTTGCTACAAACATCTTAACAACCCAAAGAAAATGCTTAGTCACACTTAATATTTTATTCTCACTGATAAATTCAGCAATAGTGCTGAAGTGATAAACAGTAGTTCATTAATCAGACAGAATTGGACCGATTTTATTTTCACAGATAAACATTGTAGCCAGAGGGTTCTAAATAGTTGAAATACTATTGGGAAAATAATTCAGTTGAACGGCATCGGAAAATCAATCGCAACTTTTTATATTGTGATTAGTCCCCTATTTCTGAATTAAGAATTTGAAGTTGAAATTTGACAAACTCTACTTTGTTTTCAGTTGAAAATATACTCAAGACACCAGATTAGTTGAAGTAAAATAAGAAAACAAAACAATTCGCGAAAGAAATTCTAGTGACCTTTTTGCAAAACTCTAGATAACTATTGGGCTCACGTAAATATTTGCTACGACAAGCTAAGTCCTTACTTGATGCTGCAGCAGTTAGCTCATAATATTAGTGGAACAGGAAAAAAAACAAGAACTGCTCATAAAACTTCACATTAATGCAGTATTCCCCATATAACTTCTCCTAATATATACCTCCAAGACGAAACTATATTAAGACAGATCGAAACCGATTCACGTCCATTACCATTGGGAAGAGTGAACTGATATCGGAGATCCTCTCGTACATACGTAGATTGTGGATACCAGTGATATCAGACGATTTATTTTTCTAAGATTCTGCAGAGATCTGTCTAGACGAAGGAGAGAAAGTACAAAATGCGGAGCTTTCGATCTTGAATCAAAAGTGGAAAATATTTTTGTTTTTGTGCTGAACACATGCTTTTCATATTTCATGTTTGTATTCATATGCAATAAACCCTGTTTAGTTAGATTTGATGAAAGAGAAATTAATTCGTTCAAATTAAATGGACATAAAATATACAAACGTCACTAAAAACGACAATATGAGTTAAGTTAAATCATAATTCTATTGCGTTGGAAGGCCTCCCTCTAGGTGGAGCGACGACCTGGTTAAGGCTGCGGGAGTCCGATGGATGCGAAACACAATGCAGGACCGATCCGTGTGGCGATGTTTGGGGTAGGCCTATATCCAGCAGTGGACGTCTTTCGGCTGAAATGATGATATTGATCATTCTATTTGCCTACCTCTCACCACGTCCCAGTTATATTTTTCATAGATAAACTTATGAATTAAAAATACTAGACGAAACAATTATATTGGAATGAATATACCAAGAAAATATTCTTCAATTTAGAGCTCCAGCGAGACATGAACGTTTGCGTCGTGATAATGAAAGATCTCATTTGTCATCAGTTGCAATTTTTCACGACTATGAATTTCTCATGCAACGTACCTATTCTTCTTTTGTAGGCAAATAACTACTTTAAAAGTTATACCGCGGTTGTTTGCAAAAAAAAATATCTGCTGTAAAATAAATTGATAAAGTGTTAACCTGTCATGACATCAATTAATAAGTGTAAATGTAAAATGTTTGCTTGGCTCTTAGACATGTTTTTATTCCGTCGACATATTTTTAAATCATACATTTTGATATTGTAATTAGATCTTAATAATGACATTAGTACTTTGACATTATTATGAATTCCTTGACATTGTAATGTTTCTTTTGACGTTATGATTTATTTTTTGACATATGATTTATTTTTTGACATTATGATTTATCTTTTCGACATTATGATTAATTAAATTTCATAAATTTATATAATACTCTTATAATGTACCTAGTTTCGATTCGCATGTACCTAGCTTATTATTAAATATTTCTACACCAGCAATGGTAGTATGTGTTAAATAATGTTAAATGTAAGATCTCAATGTAGGTACCATATACTGAGAAATAAATACTTACTTACTAATATCATTACTCACCACCACCACCTTCCACTACCACCACGACCTACCTACCATTTTGTTCCAATTTATCTACAAACCTAAAAAAAAAATACTCTCGTCTCGTAAATTTAGTCAAAGGTCTTTTTAGATAAATTGTAGAATAGTTGGCTTGGTCAGACTGTCATTAGGATTTTCTGGGAATTCTCTCACCCTCTAATACATAGGTATTAAACATAGCTGGTGAAAATTGGGTTTTATTTCACTCAACTGTAAGCAAAAAAAACTGTAATATCAATGAATATTATATTTATATATAATTTTTATATGTATTTCAGTTTCATAAAAGATGCGTATATGTTTATGACCACGACAAAAGTAAAAATAAACACAAATGACAGCGAACTGTATTTTGGTTAACGACGCACGCTTCGTTAATTCTAAACATAATTAATTTTATATATTCTGTATAATTAACACAGGACTGACCTTTCGCTATTAATGGGCCCTATTATTTATAGATTCTCTAAAATTACTCAGTTTCAACGAGTAATATTCAATGAACGAGATAATAATATTTTAATTTAAATGATTGAAAATTTGATCTGTTGTGAAAACTAGTTGGAAGCATTGTAGGGTAAACCAATAGATTTATCTCATCTAAAGCTAGTTAAATATTTTACTAGTAGATCGACTAAGGGTTTAATTTAAAACCCTTAATACTGCGAAGTCTGTAAGGTGAAACATAAATGTTCTTCGATAACGAAGGACGATTCGAAAGGGAGATAAAACTAGAAATATTCAAATTAATTAGCAAAGCTTTTATTCATTAGATTTATTATATTCTTGAAATTTTAATCTTTTTATTTTTAATTGACTTATTTTTGATTAATTATTCACACAATTAAATCAATTGACAATATGTTTTTAGTCAATTTCTCGTCCAATTTCACATAATTTTGTAAATTTCTATTTGATTTGATTTGACTTGTATCTTTTACTAACACTAGTTTTATAAGTATTTGTTACTAACAAGAAATGGACTGTAAATCGTCTGAATATTAAATAAAAATGTAATTAAAGTTTTACAGACGTGAAAACGACGAAATAATCGGACTCTTAATTTTAAGCAGCTGCAGCTGATTACGAGTTCAAAGACGACTTGCAATCAAAGCTTTGTTTGACCATGTATTGCAGTTGCACATAAGAAACTTTGTGGCTTTGTCAGTTTACCTGCACCACAACCTACACGCAACGATGCCGCGATGCTTGAAGCGGTCGTAGCGATTAGATCAGCTTTTTTGCACTGCGAGGTGCGGTAGTGCTAGGCGTGAAGGGAACCTCGGGGCAAAGCACGGGCGAAGCATCACTGTGTCACTGTCAAACTGTGATTATAACAGGAAAGCTACAATGTTTCATTAACAGTCGGTTTTAGCAACAGATGAGCAAACCATAATACTACCTCGTGTAACTAAACAACAATAGTTTCTATCTAATCATATATTATGGAAGTGCTAGCCCTACTACGAGTAGTACTATAAAACCATTTGGTAAAAAAGGTAACGCTTAAAAGAACGCAGGCCATAGAAATAATTAAAGTAACAACCGTGACATAAAGAAAATTAAAAATACCAACAGCAACGATATTTTTCTTTTTATCTTGAAGGACATGTGCATAATAAAGAAAACCAACGAACCAAAATCTGCACTTGCTTGCAAAACATTCATTAGTATGCTAATTGGAAATTGCAATGTTCATAAGAAATAACATTTGTTTACTGAAATAAATTGTGATTAACTTGGTAGGGTCGTAAAGTAAGTGCAGTTTATCGTATCTACACACACACATGTAGTTGCTCCCGTAAACTTCATAAGTAGATTAAGCAAATTGGAATTACTTAACTACCATCATAATGTGTGAATCTTATTATGAATCTAGGAGTGACTTTTATTTCGTTGGCGTTATTTCAGGGTGTTAAAAGAGGCATTTGTATCATGGGATTCATTGTGAAATATGAAAGAAAATAATTAACTGTCCAGTACATTTATGTTTCCGTAACTCGACAAAAAGAAGTGAACAGTTGATTCGTCTTGTTGAACAAAACATGTTACTGAAATGTTGGTAAATTTCTTCTACACTAATCAAAGTCATGCCAGTTATCAATTAATTGCCTAGAAGTCTAACGATACGCTGGCAATTAAAATGTAAATAGCCAAAACTGTTCACAAAATACTTAATCAGTTTGTCTTTATTGTAAAGTACTCAACTCATTAAAGATTACAATTGTGTTAAGTTTGGTCTTTTAGGCCAAAGACAGGCGAGATACTATAGTCATGAAATAGCGACAGTGGTTTTTAATAGAAATTGTTTAATAGCAATTTAAGAATGTTTTTTTTGTTTATTAACTGCGTTGTAACTTGTAGCATAAACGCGTTGCATCTGTCTCTCGCAGATAGATGCAACGCGTTTATGCTACAAGTATTATATATACATATATACAATAATGACAAACTGATTAAGTCTTTTGTGAACAGTTTTGGCTATTTACATTGTAATTGCCAGCGTCTTGTTAGACTTCTAGGCAATTAATTGATAACTGGCATGACTTTGATTAGTGTAGAAGAAATTTACCAACATTTCAGTAACATGTTTTGTTCAACAAGACGAATCAACTGTTCCCTTCTTTTTGTCGAGTTACGCAAACATAGATGTACTGGACAGTTAATTATTTTCTTTCGTATTTCACAATTAATCCCATGATACAAATGCCTCTTTTCACCTCCTGAAATAACGCCAACGAAATAAAAGTCACTCCTAGATTAATTATTAGATTCACACATTATGATGGTAGTTAAGTAATTCCAATTTGCTTAATCTACTTATGAAGTTTACGGGAGCAACTACATGTGTGTGTGTAGATACGATAAACTGCACTTACTCTGCGACTCTACCAAGTTAATCACAATTTATTTCAGTAAACAAATGTTATTTCTTATGAACATTGCAATTTCCAATTAGCATACTAATGAATGTTTTGCAAGCAAGTGCAGATTTTGGTTCGTTGGTTTTCTTTATTATGCACATGTCCTTCAAGATAAAAAGAAAAATATCGTTGTTGTTGGTATTTTTAATTTACTTGACATAAAGTAAATTACTAAGGTTGTTACTGTAATTATTTCTATGGTCTGCGTTCTTTTAAGCGTTACCTTTTTTACCAGATGGTTTTATAGTACTACTCGTGGTAGGGCTAGCACTTCCATAATATATGATTAGATAGAAACTATTGTTGTTTAGTTACACGAGGTAGTATTATGGTTTGCTCATCTGTTGCTAAAACCGACTGTTAATGAAACATTGTAGCTTTCCTGTTATAATCACAGTTTGACAGTGACACAGTGATGCTTCGCCCGTGCTTTGCCCCGAGGTTCCCTTCACGCCTAGCACTACCGCACCTCGCAGTGCAAAAAAGCTGATCTAATCGTTACGACCGCTTCAAGCATCGCGGCATCGTTGCGTGTAGGTTGTGGTGTAGGTAAACTGACAAAGCCACAAAGTTTCTTATGTGCAACTGCAATACATGGTCAAACAAAGCTTTGATTGCAAGTCGTCTTTGAACTCGTAATCAGCTGCAGCTACTTAAAATTAAGAGTCCGATTATTTCGTTTATGCTACAAGTACAAGAATTAAAACTTGCTAGAAAGCTAAAATATTCAAGGTTAAGAAAAGCCTAGTTATGTATATATCTAGCTATAGAGCTACAGTATCTAGAATTACATACAATGTGCAAAACTTAGCACTTAGTACAACTTAAACTTAGCTATTCCTTTGACACCAATTTAAAATACAAACTACTCGTAACACTTTTAATCAAAACTCTTGCAAAACAAAATGGTGAAACTACTCTTTGGACATCGTTCCGTTACTAAAGTTAACTTTGCACTGTGTTTTTCCTGACTCCATGCGTTATTTCGTAAAAAAATACTGGTTACTTTCAATCTGTATCATTCCACAGCTGGACAAAAGCGGGAGGCTTTTGAACATCTGTGGAACATAACTTGTGGTACATAACTTCCAGCTATTCCGGTCGTGGGCTAGTTTCGGCCATTGTTCGTTAATTTAGTCACCATCATCTGACTGGTATACCGCGACGCCACCTAGCTGTGTCGGGGCTCCAAATAGTGAATAATTCGACCACACTGGGCATGCAGCTGATGCAGTAGACGGGGCCAGCCTAATTACACTTAAATGTTGTGGCTTTTTAAGCATAATTTACGCCATAATATTAATTCTTTATCAATGCCTAAAGCATAAAAAATACTACACTACATACATTTATTTGGTAGTTAATTTTAAAAAGATGCTTGACCGATATGTCTATTTTGGTCATATTCTTTCCTTTGGCAAAGGATATTAAAATACGGAGGTATCGAAAAGAATCCAGCTCGGGTGGGCTGATTTTAGCAAATTGGACGATATTCTGAAGTCAATCAAGATGCCACAATGTCTGAAGACCCGCCTCTATAACCAGTGTGTTTTGCCCACCATGACCTACGGTGCCAAGACGTGGACGCTCACACAGGAGGCTTTGCAGTGTACAGGCTTCGATTTGTACAGAGAGCCATGAAGCGTTCCATGTTTGGCATACGACTAATAGACCGAATTCCAAACGTTGAGATCCGAAGACGTACGAAGATTTCCAACGTCGCAAAACGGACTTCGGAACTGAATTGGAACTGGGCAGGGCACCTAGCAAGGCGCGGTGATGATAGGTGGAGTAGAATGGCGAATTACGATAGAAAACTCTATCATAATCAAGCATTAGCACTCAATTATTATGTCCCCCCCCTTCCTCTAGCCAAGTTACAAACGTTTCGTATCTAATCTCTTTTTACAATCGATAACGTATTCTATTTGTATGGTCCGACCACGTGACTTAACGTTCCGATGTTACAGATATTGATTCGTTTTCAAATAGTTTTATCGATTGTATGTCGTCTGTCTAGCTAATGTAATGCCATCCACACTCACATCCTTCTGATGTTTCTCAATCTGTCTGGACATTTACAACACCTAACCTAACAAATAGATATTGATGTAAATAAATATGGCACGTTAATTTATAGAAAAACCAGCTTGTGCACTCGCTCTCGTCCGCGTGCAAACCAAAAATAATCCATATTACTCAATACAGTATGATACAACAGCAACACTCGTAAAATAAAGCTAGTCGCACCGCAGGAGCCGCACGCGCCGCAGTTCACCTTAAAAGGAATGAATTGTAAAGAAACAGGGGATGTACTAATGAGATAAAAAGTCTTATTTCTTAATCTAAACCATGGTCTACTAATTGCGTTCCAATTTTCATGCAAATCATAGCGCTGTTGTGGCGTGATTGATTAACAAACGAACAATCTGTTACTTTTGTAATACTGGTAGGAAGTTCGTCTTTGTAGCGTTGTGTCTATCTCTCATATTCGTGTGATACTCTGTTTAATTTTTATCGATTTTCGATTAATCGACTGTTCGCGTGACCAGAGAGCTGGCCTTTTCTTCAGCCAGAGACTCACCATTGCCTTTCAACGTGACAATGCAGCCAGCGTTCTGGGCACGTTTCCCATTGTCATCGATGTGGTTGAATTGTTTGATACGCAATTAGCCCTTTTCCCTCTCACTTTTTATATAAGTTTGTTTTGTTATTAGTCATAAGAGTAGAAATAATCAATTTTATATATTATTTGAATAAAGTTTTCCCTTAGATCTTAATACTTTGACATTATTATGGATTCTTTGACATTGTAATTTTTATTTTGACGTTATGATTTATTTTTTGATATTATGATGTATGTGCTTCTTGACTTCGTGACTCGTAGAGGGGTATTGAATATTCAATTTAATATGATGTTACATATCCCATAACCAGCGGACAAACAAGACGCTTCCAACGACACCTGCCCCTCCTCATTTGTCAAATTATGATAAGTAGATAAGAAGTTATGAGGGAACAGATGAACATACATACATACTTACATAAACACATACCGGTCAAGAACTTAACCCACCCTTTTGCTTCACCGTAGTCGGGTAAAAAAACTCGTAGATTTAGTCAAAAGTCTTTGTAGTTAAATGGTAGAATAGTTCGATTCTTGGCTCGGTCAGACTGTTATTGGGCTTTTCCAGGCATACTCTCGCCCTCTCTTACTTGAGACTTAAATATAACTGGCGAAATTTGAGTTTATTTTGCCCACTGTAGAGTGGGCAAAATAAAAACTGACAGTAATGACAATGAGTACCTAGAGATGCTAATATGTTTATGAACCTGAAAAAAGTAAAAATAAACACAAATGACACCAAACCGTATTTTCGTTAACGACGCACGCTTCGTTAATTCTAAACATTATTAATTTTATAATAAACTCTTTATAATTAATACAGGACTGACCTTTCGCTCTTAATGGCCCCTATTATTTATAAATTCTCTAAAATTACTCAGTTTCAACGAGTAATATTCAATGAACGAGATAATAATATTTTACTTCAAATGATTGAACCTGATTTGAAAACTTCTTGGAAACATTGTTAGATTTATCTAATCTAAAGCTAGTTAAATATTTTACTAGTATATCGAATAAGGGTTTAATTTTAAACCCTTAATACTGTGAAGTCTGTAAGCTGAAACATAAATGTTCTGCGATAACGAAGGAAGGTTCGAAAGGGCGATAATACTAGAATTATTTAAATTAATTAGCAAAGCTTTTGTTCTTTAGACTTAATATTTTCTTGACATTTTAATTCAAATTATATCTTTTAATTTAATCAATTGACAAATTTGTTTTTAGTCAATTTCTCGTCCAATTTCCCATAATTTTGTAAATGTTTATTTGATTTGATTTGACATTTAACTTTTACTGACACTAGTTTTATAAGAATTTGTTACTAACAAAAAACGGACTGTAAATAGTCTGAATAAAAAAAAAAAAATTTACTGACGTGGAAACAACTAAATAATCGGACTCGTTAATTTTAAGTAGCCGCAGTTGATTACGAGTTCAAAGATGACTTGCAATCAAAACTTTGTTTGACCATGTATTCCATTTGCATATAAGAAACTAGTGTCCGACCGAAACAAGTTTTTACGACTGAAACCGAAACCAAAAACGAAATTCGGCAATAGTCTCAGTATGAAAAAGTTGAAAATTAAGGTAAATTTTGGTACCTACTTACAAGTTTTCGCGAAAATCTAAATTAGCCTTTATTATTATTGTGTTGAATCAGGACCTTGATTCACACAAACACACTTAAAACTTAGCCACCAATAAAAATGATACCAATTTTATTATGGCGGTATAATGGGTAGGTACGGAACTCTTGGCGCACGAGTTCAACTCGGACTTAACCGGTTTTTGTTTTATGTTTAAATCACATAGCTATGCAGTCTTCGACATTTTCAACCTAACAATCCCTCATTTAAGAAAAAAATATTGGCATGACATACTCGCTTGGATGGAATTTAACGCGCCAAACATGACTGATCACAGCGCGAGAACTCCCGAATGCAGTTTCGGTTTCGGTCGTAGTTTCGGCAGTTCTGCCGCCGAAACCGAAACTCGTTTTTTTGCCGAAACTCGACCGAAACCGAAACCGAACTTTCAGTCGGACACTATAAGAAACTTTGTGGCTTTGTCAGCTAACAACTAGACGCAACGATGCCACTTGAAGCGATCAGAGCGATAAGATCAGCTTTTTTACACTGCGAGGTGCGGTACCGCTGGGCGCGTCGGGAACCCCGGGGCAAAGCACGGGCGAAGCATCACTGTGTTAATGTCAAGTTGTGATTATAACAGGAAAGTTACAATGTTTCATTAACAGTCGTTTATGCATTAGTAACAGATGAGCAAACCATAATACTGCCTCGTGTAACAACAATAATTTCTATCTAATCATAGATTATGAAAGTGGTAGCCCTACTACGAGTAATCCTATAAAACCATCTGGAAAAAAAAAAGCTCTGAAGAATGCAGAACATAGAAATAATTACAGAAACAGCCGTGACTACAATAAAGTAAATTAAAAATACCAACAACAACGATATTTTTCATTTTATCTTGAATGATTCCATACACGTGCATAATAAAGAAAACTAACGAAGCAAAATCTGCAGTTGCTTGCAAAACATTCATTAGTATACTAATTGGAAATCTGCAATGTTCATAAGAAATAAAATTTATTTACTGAAATAAATTGTGATTAACTTGGTAGAGTCGCAGAGTAAGTGCAGTTTATCGTATCTACACACCCACATACACACACACATGTAGTTGCTCCCGTAAACTTCATAAGTAGATTAAGCAAATTGGAATTACTTAACTACCATCATAATGTGTGAATCTAATAATTAATCTAGGAGTGACTTTTATTTCGTTGGCGTTATTTCAGGGGGTTAAAATAGGCATTTGCATCATGGGATTAATTGTGAAATATGAAAGAAAATAATTAGCTGTCCAGTACATCTATGTTTGCTTAACTTGACAAAAAGAAGGGAACAGTTGATTATTCTTGTTGAACAAAACATGTTACTGAAATGTTGGTAAATTTCTTCTACACTAATCAAAGTCATGCCAGTTATCAATTAATTGCCTAGAAGTCTAACGAGACGCTGCCAATTAAAATGTAAATAGCCAAAACTGTTCACAAAAGACTTAATCAGTTTGTCATTATTGTAAAGTACTCAACTCATTAAAGATTACAATTGTGTTAAGTTTGGTCTTTTAGGCCAAAGACAGGCGAGATACTATATACACGAGATAGCGACAGTGGTTTTTAATAGAAATTGTTTTGTTTGTAGAGCAATTTAAGAATGTTTCTTTTGTTTATTAACTGCGTTGTAACTTGTTGCATAAACGCGTTGCATCTGTCTGCGAGAGACTTAAACTTGCTAGAAAGCTAAAATATTCAAGGTTAAGAAAAGCCTAGTTATGTATATATCTAGCTATAGAGCTACAGTATATAATTCTTACATACAATGTGCAAAACTTAGTCTAAGGGCTAAGTTTTGCACATTGTATGTAATTCTAACTGCAACTTAAACTTAGCTATTCCATTGACACCAATTTAAAATACAAACTACTCGTAACACTTTTAATCAAAACTCTTGCAAAACAAAATGGTGAAACTGCTCTTTGGACATCGTTCCATAAAAAAAGTTAACTTTGCACTGTGTTTTTCCTGACTCCATGCGTTATTTCGTAAAAAAATACTGGTTAGTTTCAATCTGCTTCATTCCACAGCTGGACAAAAGCGGGTGGCTATTGACCAGCTGTAGAACATAACTTGAGGTAATGTCCAGCTATTTCGGTCCTGGGCTGATTGTTAATTTGGTCGCCATCATCTGACTGGTATACCGCGACGCCATCTGGCTGTATCAGGGCTCCACATAGTGGAGCACTTCTGCAGCTGATGCAGCAGACGTGGCCAGCCCTCACCTTATTTTGTGGCTTTTAAAGCATAATTTAAGCCATAATATTAATTCTTTAGCAATGCCTAAAGCATAAAAAAGACATTTATTTGGTAATTAATGTTGATAAGATGCTCGACCGATATTGTTTACCTTGGTCATATTCTTTCATTTGGCAAAAAACATCAACAGACGGAGGTATCGAGAAGAATACAGCTGGGCTAAGGCGGTGACCGAATGGCGTCCAAGGACTGGAAGAAGTATCGGTCGTCCAGCGGAAAGATGGACAGAAGACATTGTTGCCATTGCGGGTAGAACCTCGATGAGGCAGGCATAGGAACGTGGTGATTGGTGCAAGAAGAGAGAGGCCAGCAGTGAGCGGAGTCGGATTAAGGTGGATGAATTTTAATAATGAAGTTGAATTTGCCGTTTGTAAGTCTCAACATATCCGTTTCCATTAGGAGGTGAAAATGACTGAATAATGACTAGCGTAGAGTACCTAAATATGAAAACAGAATGGACATTGTAGAGAAAATAAAGTCTTTTGTATTTCAAAATGTTTAGCTTATTTTTATAACAACAGTAACCTTATAAAATAAAGGTTGCCATCTCGTCTGAGGAACCCGTCATAATTGGAACATAGAAGACTCTATCTTAATCAAGCATTAGCACTCGATTAGATGTTATTAACACTGTGTGTATGTATGGAAACTTATATATTCAGCCTTCATTCTATAAGTAAAACAAGCCCTGCTCTGACTTTTCCTGAGCCAAAATAAGTAGTAGTTGTTTTTATTTTGATTATAATTTTGGTTTTAATTTTAATCTTAATTAGAAGTAAGATATTAAGAAGAAGTAAAATGGGGAGGGCGCTGACAAATGTCATACAGGTCCTAAAAATTGTTGTAACCATTTATTTCAATAAAGATTATTTGTATTTATTTTCAGAGATTACCCTACACGTCTGAACAAACTCACAAAATTCAGGATCTCTCTTTATAATATTAGAGAGGAGATACTAAGCGTACTTTGATATTAGATGTAGATAAGTATTATGATCGTATCATTATATAAATAAAATACGCGCCAATTTATTTAATCAGCGTTGTCCAAAAAGGCTTGGTTGAGGGTTCTGTTTGTGCTCTAGCTCCAATAATCTAGAAATTCTGTGTCAGAGCAGGACTAGAAGATACAAATGTATAGAATATTAAGAAGATATCTTATTCAAAACGACACGCTGATAGTGTAGATCATGTAGCTTAGCTCTGGATAAAGGTGATTATTCAAATGAGGTTCATAACATTTTCGATAGGTACCTACCAAAACTTAGATTTGGTAAAGAGAGCGAAAAAAAAATTTTTTTCCATGGCATTTAAGAGTACCTCTTTACTTTTGAACTATCTACAAAAAAACACATGGGCAAGCTTCAGTAGGTCTCTATGGAGAAGAACGTGGAAGAAACTCGACGGACACCGAGATCCGAAAAGAAAGGTATTTTTCGGAAGTCGGTGTCAAAACGATAAAAATAGGTAAAAAGGTAAAGGTAAAGGTAGGTAAAGTTATTTTTCGCTTTGTAGTGTTTTGTTTTGGAAGTTGGATTAATTTTATTGTTGAAATGTTTTTTATTGCATCAATGAAGCTTTACCGTAACCTTCGGTCAACTCGAACAACATCGAACACCGCAATGTTTTGCTACACACAATACGAGCTGCCGTTGTGACGGAGCGTCCCCATAGATTTCCATAACAAACGACCCCCGACGACGGTAAACAACGGCCCCTTTCTTACCAGGTCGTCCGTCCAGCTTATGTAATGCTATCCACACTCACATCCTTCTGACGTTTCTCAATCTGGCTGGGCATTTACAACACAGCTCTTAGCTCTCGGAAAATTCTGTGCAAATGTAAATCAAAGACGATGTCGCTTCTTTACTAATTCAGTTAGTCGCTTCGCATAATTATGAACAAAGTGGAGGAGACTGGATTATAAAGTACAAAGTCTGCGAAGTAACCACTTGTAATCTGCTGGATGGTATGAGAAAATTAACAAGTATAGCGTCACTCTAAAAGTTTCGGTGCAAAATGGATTGACAAGACTTAGGAAAGTATGCGTCGCGACTTTGGTACCACTCTCGCTAAGCGAGTTTTTGACAGCCGTGATGTTTAGCTTTTGCATGTAGAGGTCAACTATTACGTTACGTTTTCTTGCTCTGACTTCTTCAAGATATTGTTTTGAAGTGTCGTTGTTAAAGATTTAACTGTATTTTCGTTCCATTTTTATGCGGTATGTAAGTTTTTCTGTGTAAGCGTCATTGTTTGCAAATAAGAGTGCTCAATGGGCGCGAAAAGTTTTGGACTGGCTACCGCATACCAGAAGGCGCAGTGATGGAAGATCTTGCCACTAGATTGCGGGAATTTGGTGGATGTGGAACGCACAGGACCGTTCGATGATTTTAAAGGTAACTAACTTCTCTTAACGAACATACCGTTATGCCTTTAAAAGCCACAATAAACCAATTATTTAAAGCGACAACTTCTTATCACATATATAACACACTTTATCAAAGGTCTAAAATACAACGGTGAAACATTACTCTCTTGATGTACTAATAATCTATTATAACTTGACACCACCGTACGCAAAATACGCGCTTAGACGTGGAGTTGCGGACACCAGCCCGTCTTAATCATCATCAACTTGACACACGGCAAAATCAGAACTAAAATGAATTTGTACAGTTACACGTAACTTTCAAAACTAGAAGCGACTTCCATAATTTAAATACACACAGTAAGCACGAAATTGTAATACCCAAATTCAGATTAACGAAAACTAGCAAGTCTTTTCTTATAAACAGTATACGCTTTTATAACAAGTTGCCAAAGTCAGTTATAGAACTGACCGATGGAAGGTTCAAAAACTACATCAAACGTATCCTTATTAAAAAAGCATATTATAAAATCAAGGACTACGTTGAAGATAAAAACATTTGGCCTTAGCTCCTTCTGCGCATGCAGCTTCCCTGGTAACTTGTAAACGGCACAAATAAGTGGATGTCTCTAACTATTCTCAATCTCATTTTTTCTTTTCTTCTTTCAATTGGACTTTTTACAATGGTTTTCAATCATCTTTATAGCCCTTTGCTAAGAATAGTTACAGCACTGATAACAACATGTAGCCACAACTCATCAACCCACGTTTTTGACACTCTGTTTATTCGAAACATTGAAACAAGTAGCTCTGAAAAGAACTTTTGATCACAGTACGTTTTGACACTGTCTACCAGAAATATTGAAGCAAGCAGTTCTAAAAAGAACCGTTTTATTATACGTTTTGACTATCACCAGTTCTAAAAAGAACTCATCTGAGATCCCGAAGGAACTCATTTGTAAAGAAATAGGACACGAACAACCGTCGCGCCAGACACGTCTGTCTTGCGCAACGGCCGCTCGAGGAAAAGGCCGAATCAACGCGCCACCTATATTTATAACTTTAGTGCGCAGAATGCCTCGGAGGATACGCGCCTCAACGAACGGAACAAACACCGAACTATGCTTTCACCCTATTGGTCACAAGAATTATGCAACTCTATTGGTTAAGATTTTATTTTTATATTTGTAAATCTGTTTCTGTATTTTCATTGGTTAGAGTATAAGTGTAAAATAGTATTTAAGTGTGTGCAACGAAAAATAAAGCCCTTATTATTTTCTACAATCTGGAGTCATTATTATTTCCATCAACCTGCGTCCCATCGCTAAAGTGGTGACCCCGGACAGAACACACCCGAGCAGAACATACCCGGACAGAACATACCCGGTCAGAACACACCCAGACCGAATACACGGAGAATAATGGAATGGAGAATTATATTCAACTGCCGAAGAACCTCAACTCCCGAACCGAACACATCTGAAGAATAATTTGCTGAAGAACGTCGACTACCCATTTCAAGATGCCGAACACCTGCTCAACAGAAATCGCAGCCGTGCAGTCAACCGCTGTACCTACACCATCAACACCGCTAGCAGATACGCAATTCATAATGAATGAGCTAAGAAAGCTATCGCTAGAAATAGCTGAGCTCAAAGCAAGACCGCAATATCCCAACAATTATCGCCGCAGCCGCTACCCTTCTCGGAACCGTTACGCCTCAAGATCACGCAATCGAGCAGAATCGCCATCACCATTCTGTTATTATCACAGACGATTTAAAGAGCAAGCTAGACGCTGCACGTCGCCTTGCTCATTCGTAAAACAAAATGCGGAAAACTAAACAGGACGTTGGCAGAGGCGGACACCGGCGTTCAAGATAAATCTCACCGCCTATACATCACCGATAGAAACTCGAAACTATCATTCTTAGTCGACACTGGAGCTAACATATCCGTGCTACCAAGAAGAAAGGGTCAAGTAACAACGCCGTTACCATTTCAATTATACGCAGCTAACAACACAACAATAGCTACGTATGGCGAGAAAACGCTATCGCTCGACTTCAGTCTACGACGCTGCTACAAATGGAAATTCATTGTAGCTGACGTTTCGAAGCCAATACTCGGAGCAGACTTCCTCAAGCATCATCAACTCATCGTCGACCTGAAAAACCGAAAACTCATCGACGGTGTCACGAGCTTAAAGGTAAATGCTCCAATACGAGTATCAAGCACGCCTACCGTACGCAGCATTGACATGTCGCAATCATACCACGACATCCTAGCTCAATATCCCAACATAACACGGTTAACATCGATGAAATTAAACTCCGACATCAACGTGCAACATTTCATCGAAACACGTGGTCAACCATTATATTGCCGCGCCCGACCAATCCCACCGCATCGTTTCGAAACAGTCAAGCGAGAATTCGAAAACATGATTGAACAAGGACTATGCAGACCCAGTAAAAGCCCATGGTCATCACCTCTACATATCGTACCCAAGAAGAATGGCGATATTAGAGTTTGTGGTGATTATCGCCGACTCAACTCCATTACCATACCAGATCGCTACCCCGTTCCACGAATCAAAGACTTCACGCATCATCTATCTGGTAAAACTATCTTCTCTACAATAGATCTCAATCGTGCCTACCAACAACTGAACGTAAGAGAAGAAGACATTGAGAAGACAGCAATCATCACACCAATGGGATTATTCGAATTTCCTCGTATGTGCCCTGGTTTGAAAAACGCGGGACAAACGTTTCAACGATACATCCATGAAGTGCTACGAGGATTAGATTTCGTTTTCCCGTTCATCGATGATTTGTTACTTGCATCAGAAAACGAAGCTCAACACCGAGAACACCTTCACATTGTGCTAAAGAGGTTAGAAGATAACGGTATTACGATTAACCCCGTTAAATGCAACCTAGGCAAACCAGAAGTTCAATTCCTAGGATACACCGTATCAACAGAAGGCATCAAACCTCCAAATCATAAAATTGAAGTTATTATCAACTATCCCAAGCCGACCACAATTGAAGAGCTAAGAAGATTTCTCGGTATGATCAATTTTTATCGCGATCACATACCTAACGCCGCATCTCTACAAGCACCATTAAACGCATACCTACATAATGTCAAGAAGAGAGACAAAACCCAAATCACGTGGACCGACGAAGCAACCCATGCGTTCGAACAATGTAAAGCTAGCATCATTAACGCAGCTCTACTAGCTCACCCATCGCATCATGCAACACTCGCCTTATTTTGTGACGCATCCAATAACTCAGTTGGAGCCGTATTGCAACAATACATCAAAGAAGCATGGCAACCGCTCGGATACTATTCCAAGAAATTCACCGACGCACAAAAGAAATATTCTACTTTCGATCGTGAGTTACTTGCAATCTACATGGCAGTCAAACATTTCCGCAAAATATTTGAAGGACGCCATCTTATCGTATTCACCGACCACAAGCCGCTAACATTTGTAATGTCGAAGACTTATACAAACTCGGAAACACAAAGGCGAACAAGACAACTTTTGTTTATCAGCGAATTCACCACGGACATAAGGCACGTGAGCGGTAAACAAAACATTGTCGCCAACACACTCAGCCGCATAGAAACAATTACTTGCCCATCTGGTATCAACTTCAACGAAATAGCCAGCGCACAACAAAAGGATAGCACGATTGAACAATTGCTATTACAAGAAAACATAATTCTAAAGAAAGTAATTATACCCAACACCGACGTAGAGTTATACTGCGAAACATCCACTCAATATTTACGACCTTATATACCCATACAATATCGACAAGAAGTTTTTAACAGCGTGCACAATATCAGTCACCCAGGTACGCGCACGACTCGTAAACTTACAACCCAAAAATTCTTTTGGCCATCAATGAACGCAGACATCAACCTTTGGACTCGATCCTGCATACATTGCCAGAAAAGCAAGATACAACGACACACATTCTCGAACATAGCATCATTCCCACCAAGTGAGCGTTTTCAACATCTACACGTTGACATCGTTGGACCGCTACCTACAACAGCTCAAGGTCACCGTTACTTAGTAACAATGATCGACCGATTAACTAAGTGGCCTGAAGCAATCCCTACCGACGAAATATCAGCTGTTCGTATAGCCGATATCGTCTACCAACACTGGATAGCAAGATTTGGATGCCCTACAACACTAACAAGCGATCAAGGACGCCAATTCGAGAGTCAACTATTCCAAAACCTAATGAAGCAAATGGGAATCAAGAAAAATCGAACAACAGCTTATCACCCTCAAAGCAACGGTATCGTCGAACGGTGGCATCGCTCTCTTAAAACTGCGTTGCGCGCGAAAATCACCGACTCAAGCACATGGATCGACGAATTGCCTACCGTGCTACTTGGATTGCGAGCCGCTCTACGCACAGACACCGGCGTGAGCGCCGCCGAACTTACCTATGGTTACAACCTACGCCTACCTGGCGATTTTTTCAATACAAGTACCTGCACACCTGCTATGGATTATACCTACGTTGAGAAACTGCGTGGTATTATTCAAGCAAACAAGCCGCAAGCTGTAACCGAGCATCACAGCAATAACAGACACATGTTCGTGCATCAAGAATTGACCACGTGCAGTCACGTTTTTGTCAGAACTGATGCAGTAAAAAAACCACTTCAAACTCCATATGAAGGCCCCTATCGAGTTATAAGCCGAACAGATAAAGTGTATCTCATCCAATTACCAGATCGGCAAGTCAACATTTCTATCGACCGATTGAAGCCTGCATATGTCATCACAGAAGATACCTTACCACCAACCAATATTACCACATCAAGAAACAGTACCGTTACCATTACCAAACAAACCAACACCAATACCGAGCCAACCGTTACCAAGCAAGCAACAGAGGTACCTGCTGCCAACATGCCGCTACAGCCCGCCGTGACCAAAACAACACGAATAGGCCGCACCATCAAGCTGCCGGTACGCTTCGCTTGAAGGGGAGTACTGTAGCCACAACTCATCAACCCACGTTTTTGACACTCTGTTTATTCGAAACATTGAAACAAGTAGCTCTGAAAAGAACTTTTGATCACAGTACGTTTTGACACTGTCTACCAGAAATATTGAAGCAAGCAGTTCTAAAAAGAACCGTTTTATTATACGTTTTGACTATCGCCAGTTCTAAAAAGAACTCATCTGAGATCCCGAAGGAACTCATTTGTAAAGAAATAGGACACGAACAACCGTCGCGCCAGACACGTCTGTCTTGCGCAACGGCCGCTCGAGGAAAAGGCCGAATCATTGTTTTTTTTTTTTTTTTTTTTTTTTTTCTATGTGGCGTCTCGCAACTCGGTCAGAGTGACCGGCTATTGCTTAACCGGACTAGCCTGTGGAGACTAAGCTATATAGCCTCCAGCCAGGCACAAAAATACTAAAACTAAGCGACCACGCTAAGGGCTACCCCCTGTGGGGTCGAACCTCGGCTCAGGGCGTCGCTGGGGGGACAACACTATGGCTGGATCTTATTAAAAGTGATTCTACCATTCGTTCGGAAAAGCCTACGTGGAGAAGAACGAATAAGAAACTCCAATTATCTACCTAAAATTTAACTAAGGCACAGCACGCGGGCTGGCTTGCGTATCCTGTCGGGGACGTCGCGGCGGGCCTCGGCGGCGAGGGCGGAACGAAGGCGGTCTGTGTCTGCGAATTGTGCTGGTCTTTGGGTTGCTCTCTTGGAACAGGGTAGTGGCGTCATCGGGGGTGGAGAGAGTGAGCCTTGGTCGGCGAACTTTAGAGATTTGGGAGAGTTCGTAGCGGGAGGCCGCTTGAATAAGGGGGTTACTATGGTTGACAGCAGAGTCGAAAAAGCGTATGGTAATGCGTTTCATAAACTGCTGTATTGTGGGGATTCTGAAATCGACATGGAGTTCTTGGTTCCGAACGAACCAGGGGGCTCCAGTGATTTTTCGGAGGAATCGGTTTTGTATAACCTGAAGCTTGTGAATGTGACGGGGCTCAGCGTGTGCGAAGACAGCGCATGCATAGGTCATGATGGGACGGATGACCGCAGTGAAAATGCGCAGCTTGCACCTAAGTGACAAGCCGCTGCTTGCGTTCACCATCCCATGAAGTCTGCCCATAGCGAAGGCGGCTCGCGAGCGTGCCGCCTTTATGTGCTTGGCGAAAGTGAGGTGGTTGTCAAGGGTGACACCTAGGTATTTGGCTTGCCATTCCCAAGGGATCGGCTTGCCGTACATGGTTATGGGTTTGGGGGGGTGGGGGTTTCTATCTCTATTATTGTATTTTCGGTCAGGCCTCGAGAAGAGGACAGCCTGGCTTTTGTCTGGATTGACTTCTATCCTCCAGAGGCGGAACCACTTGGCCAGTGTGTTGGCGGCTCTCTGGAGTTTTAGGGCTATGGCATTGGGTCTTAGGCCAGTGTAATAAAGGGCCGTGTCGTCAGCGAATAGTGCCAACTGGCTCTCTTTGGTTTTTGGGATATCGCTTGTGTACAGCGTGAAGGCAATGGGGGATAATACGCAGCCTTGGGGGACTCCGGCTCGTATGGGGTGAGGGGAGGAGAGTTCTCCCTCGACACGATAGCGGAAAGTTCGGTCCGACATCCAGTCTCGCAAGATGAGCACGAGACGATCTGGCACTTTGAGTTTGTATAGCTTATAAATTAAGCCATTGTGCCAGACTTTGTCGAACGCTTTCGCTATGTCGAAGAACAAGGCACCCGTCATCAGACCACGCTGGAAACCAGCACTAGTGTGTTCAACGATGCGGTGAACTTGTTGGGGGCAAGAGTGTTCGGAACGAAAGCCGAATTGCTCGTGGGGGATAAGGCTCTTTCGCTCGACAAAATCTTTGAGCCGCTTATAAATAAGCCGCTCGTAGACTTTTCCGAGGGAGTTGAGTAGGCTGATGGGACGATAACTGGTAGGCTCCGATTTGGGTTTACCCGGTTTAGGGATGCCTATCACAGTGGCCTGTTTCCTGGCTTGGGGGAAGATATTTTTGCTTAATGCAGCGTTGAATATGGCCGTCATTAGCAGTATTATATGGTGAGGGAGGAGTTTCAACACCTTATTGGTGATGCCATCTAAGCCCGGGGCTTTGTTAGAGTGAAGCCTTTTGATGACCTCCTCTACTTCGTCTGGGGTGACGGGAGGTAGCGGGTCATCAGGGTCTTCAACGGGTGGAAGGGAGGTCCTACGTTCGACTTCAGCGTCTACCATGTCTAGGTGAGCTTGGTCTACTGGTTGGGAGCTGGGTGTGCATTGAAATTCGAGGCTGTCAGCCAGACATTCGGCTTTTTCAGAGTTTTCGAATGCAACACTCTTATCGGGGCGAATAATCGGGGGCATGGCTTGGTCTTCAGTGGAGCGCATTCTCCTCTGAAGCTGCCAGAAGGCATGGTGGGTGGGCTCAAGTTCGCTCAGAATCTTATTCCATGTCGCAGAACGGTGCTCAGCAGTACGTTCCTTTACAGCTTGCTGCAAGTTACGCATGTGATTTCTGTTTGCGACACAGGGAAAGTTCCTGTAATGACGGATAGCTGCGTTCTTCTTGGTTATCAGCCTGCGTACATCGTCCGGGAGTTTCCCTTGCTGGGGGTCCAGCACTGGAACCTCCCTTGAACATTCGTTCAGGACGGATTGTACGTGAGCTGTAAGCGAGTCGATCGCCGCTGTCGTGTCAGCGACTGAGTTTAGGACATTGGGGATAGGGTCTAACTGGGGGGACTTGTCGGATTTCAGTTTAGCACTTACTTTCCTCCAGTCGGTGATCTTTTTAGTGGGGGGTGGCTGTCCTGGATCTGGGAGGCCTAAGCGACTACCTAGGTGTAAGATCACGGGACGGTGATCTGAATCTAGTTCGTCTATCGCTTCTATAGAGCGTAACTGAAGGTTAACGTTCTTAAGCAGAGCTACATCGAGGACATCCGGTCTATGGTTGACATTATCCGGGAAGTGAGTGAAGCTCATCAGGGCGAGGACATCATAGTGGAGGGTATCGCCTGGGTCCAGTAACAGCTTTCCTCTAGGGTTAGCAAGGGTACTGTTCCAGGATGGATGTTTAGCATTGAGGTCACCTGCTAGGATAACAGAGTCACTCATGCCGAAGAGGGTGCTAAGGTCTTGTTTGAGACTGTTTGGGTTATCTCCCGATGACGCCTTATGTGGGGGGCAGTAGGCGGAGATTATAGTGATAGACTGATGACCAGTCATTCCTAGCCGACAGGCTGAGTACTCTAGGTACGAAGTGGGGTCGGGTGGGGTGACTATGCTACAATGGAGCTCATTTTTGTAGTAAATGAGAGTGCCACCACCGTGGCAGCGCGACCTATCGTTGCGAACTATGCGATAGTTGGCAATTTTAGGATCGCGGCGGTGGGGTTTTAAAAGGGTCTCCTGAACGAGGAAGATATCCAGCTGATGATCGCGAAGGAACGTGGCAATCTCATCACGCTGGGTAGTAATGCCATTGGCATTGAAGAAACCTAACCTAAGGGATCTGGGCTTCAGGCAATTGTTTCTCAATTGCGTACCCATGTTCCGTTGATAAATACAAGGCTATCTAATTCCCTGGTGATAGAGGGATACCTCGAGAAGGCCTCGAGGGCTGTAAAAGCGTTTTTGGGGTCGGCTAAATTTGTTAATTCAGCATGAAGGGAGCGGGCCTCTGGGGTCATCCAGATCGCATATGCGTTGAAGATGGTCTCAGCGACACAACGATAGGAGCCCTGGGCGGGTTGAACTACAGGGGGAGGGCGCTTGCCAATGACGGCGGTGGAGGCCACCTTGTTGGTTTGCGCCGGGGCCGCTGTGGCCGGGAGTGAGCTAGGCACTGGAACGTTAAGTTCCATCAGTGCTGGAATGGGCTGGGGTTGGGAAGTCACTGGTGCCAGAGTGGCATTCAGCTTTCCCCAAGGTGAGGCCCTTTGGGGGGCGAGTCTTTGGGGGATTTGCGAGGAGGGTAGGCTCGCAGAGGGGGTTTCACGCTGAAGGCGAGAGTTGAATTCTTTGGCCATTTTAGGCGCAAGTTTGGGGGCTCTTGGGCAACCCCGGTAACTGGCGGGGTGCCCAGTTTGACCACAGAGCACGCAACTGGGAGGCTCCGTGCAGTCTGAACGGTCTTTAGGACGGGGGCAGTCCTTGGTGCCATGATCCCCCAAGCATTTAACACACCTGGGGGTGGCGAAGCAGTTGGCCTGAGAGTGGCCATAGAGCTGGCAGTTGTGACACTGCCCGACAATGGTGGGACGGTAGGGCTTCTCTATCGAGATGCCGGCAAGGGAACATACTGTTTTAATCCCGAAGATGGGATTGTGGGATTCGGTAGGGCTACACTCTACCACTACCATATCGTACTCTTGTCCACCTCTTGCTTTATGCAAGCGGTGGACCGCTATGACTGGGATGTTTTGGGACAGGAGGTCCAAGCGGACGTCCTCCGTCGAGATCTCCTTTGGGATCCGACGGATAACTACTCTGGTGGTCTTTTCCTCGGGGAGAGAGTACGTGTGGAAGGAATACTTCCTCACTTTAAGTAGGTGGGTCAACTCCCGGAAGTCCCTGGAGGTTGGGACAAGGATTTTAATGCCCTGCTGGCAGGCACGGGCACTATTGAACTGTATTTTGCTCTGGGAGCAGAGATTGGACACGTCAGTCCACTTCGCCTTATCCTGGAGGAATATAGGCGGTGGGGGCTTTGCCTTCTTCATAGAAGCGGCAGTGGGGCTTGGGGCGCGATTAGTCCGCTGGGAAGCGGTATTGGGGGCGGGTGGGGTACCTGTCGGCACAGGAGAAGCGCATGGGGAGGCGATGGGTGACGCAAACGGAGTCGCGACAAATGTCTTTTTGGCCTTGGAGGCCTGAGCTGAGGCTTTATTTTTCTTCCTCTTGCCTCCCACGACTTGAAAGTCGTGAGAGTCGTCTTCCTCTGAGGAGGTGACTGGAGGAGAGGAGTCCCGTGATTCACCGTTATTATGGTGATTTTCGGGGAACGGTGTTTGCTCCATAGGGGAGTCTGGGCGGGAGGTGGGCTCAGTGGCCTGAGAGAGGTTTGGGGCTATAGTCTAGTGACTAGTCTGGGGGATGGGGGATGGTGACCGCGGTGAGTCATCGTCGGGGAATGGCTTGTAAGCCTTAAGTGGGGCCACAATCGGGCCCGAATCGGGTGGGGTGGGGGTGGTGGCAGCTTTGAATGCTGCGGAAAACTTTTTTTTGAGCTTCGGGTCGCTCAAGAGGATTTGCTGGAGGAGCTCGACGCATAGTGCGAGCGACATTATGATATTTTGCGGTGAAGCCGATAAGGGGAGTCTTCCCCGGGTGGATGGGCCCGGGGGTGTGTGCAATCCTACCCTCCCAGCCGGGTGTGACTGGGAGGTGTGTACCTGGGGTGAGCCCTAAGCTTGTGCACCTGTCACCAATCTTATTGGGTGACAGGGGTCCTAAGGTACCGGTAAACCCACCGAAGGTGGGCCACCCACCACTTGTGTACCAGAAGTCTGGCACGCCGGGGTAGAGACACCCGACCGTGCCAGGTGAATGCTGTGGGACAGAGACAGGAGTTGACTAGGCTATCTACCAAGGCCAACTACCCTGCTCCCGATTCCAACTGACTGCCGTACCCTGAAGAGGTTTAGCGAGTGCGTGGGGCAACACTCCAGCTGGCTTCGTTATCACCGTTAGGTTTCCGCCAGGGACCACGTAAGAGTGGTTTTTACCCAGAAGGGGCCTATGGGCGTCCTTCCCAACCCGGAAGGGTTGGGCCGAACTTGTCACTACTAGTAACCGAAGTTACTAGTAGCGACACCTGGTGGCGGCGCGCTGAGACGCGGCGACCGCAGTGACGTCACGCAGAGGCGCGACGGGGCGGAGAGCGGGGCGCAGAAGGCCGAATCAACGCGCCACCTATATTTATAACTTTAGTGCGCAGAATGCCTCGTAGGATACGCGCCTCAACGAACGGAACAAACACCGAACTATGCTTTCACCCTATTGGTCACAAGAATTATGCAACTCTATTGGTTAAGATTTTATTTTTATATTTGTAAATCTGTTTCTGTATTTTCATTGGTTAGAGTATAAGTGTAAAATAGTATTTAAGTGTGTGCAACGAAAAATAAAGCCCTTATTATTTTCTACAATCTGGAGTCATTATTATTTCCATCAACCTGCGTCCCATCGCTAAAAACATTTGTGCCACACGTTAAATTTAGTCTTGTTATACAAATTTTTTTTTTTACCTTTGTATAGATTCTTTTACCGATTGTTTTGTGAATGTGTGAACATTGTAGGCCTTCTTGATGCTAGTTAACATTTGTTAACTTTTTTATTTAATATATAATCTTTTTATTTATTTTTTTTTAGTTTCTTACGACTTATTGTCATAAGTCGGGCCTGCGTTGTCCCCCCATATCTAAGTACTAATGCTGTAACATGGAAATATTGTTTTTATGACGCCCATGTAGGCCTATGTGAAAAAAAAAAAAATTGACCTTTGTCTTGACAACTAAACCCACTCTGAAGTTTCAGATTAAGTTGGCCACCTTGTAAAATCTTGAGGATTTAATTAGAATCAGATATCATAACACACTTGCTACGTTTTAAGGTTTCCGGTAATTCAAAGATTATATTCGTTAGTTTGTTGTTTTGATTAAGTAATTTGTTGTGTTTATTTTAGGCAAATTACGACTAACATATCTCCCAAAGAGTTTGGCAGAGATCCAACCACTTTTCACCAGTTATTTTAAATCCCACTAGGAAGCCAGTGTTATGCCATCAACCGGGTACAAATCCAGATTCCGGGCTGTTACGAGTACTTTTTTTTGGATTGGATATCATCCAATGACTTCTCCCGCTCTGGGTGAGGCGGAAGGGCGTGTCAGACTTTTGCTGACTAAAACTAAAAACCCACCCGTGGTCCTTCAGTTACTTTGCTTGTGCCAGGGCCGCGGTAACTCTCTTTCAAATTTATCCACACCCAGACAGGCTTCAGCCCTAGGGAGCCCCGTCACTTTTGCTGACATCTCTTTGAGGCGCGCGTGGAACACTGCGTGCTGTAAACTCGGGCCTCGTCCTTATCGGACTGCTAGCTACTCATTACTTGCTGTCCAAGCCCGCGCCTACGGTGGCCGGGAATCGGCTTGCAACTCCCGACGCCCGAGGCATCTCCTGCGGTATCATCTCAGTGGCTAGGGGCGTGCGGGCGTCTCCTTTTCGTCTCTCTCACGCGTTCTGCCTCCTCCTTTGCGAGCATTACTGCTTTGCAGAAGGAGGAGACAGCTTCCCATGCCCTCTCGCTCCGTACCATGGCCTGGAACATCGCCGGACGCCACAGGTTGCCACCGCCAATCGCCTCCACGAGGACACGGTAGTGCTCCACCCACGAGTACATACTGTTAAATTCCAGGTGGTAAAACCCAACAATACTTCGCCCGACCCGGAGATCGAACCCCGGACTCAGTGTTCAGCAGTAACACTTGCATTCACTAGACCAGCGAGGCATGTCAAGGGACGAGATTAGTATAACAATGAGGTAGATAATGTTTTGTGTTAAAGTTCTTATACATATTGCTACGAAGCAAAAGGAGTAAGTTGTAATTTCTGCTTACACCCATGTGCATATATGCAAATTATATAGGTGCTTGTAGAGGTAAGCGATACTATGATAGACGATGCTCTCATGCTTCAGGCACATGACGTGTGTAAGGTGTTGTGAAATTCTGTAGTGTATGTAATATTGTTTACGGTAAACAAGGAAGAGGAATATAGCGTGTATTTAATTTGATACAATACTCCAGTGCTTCGTAATATGAGTATCTAGTGTAAGTACAGGGTACTCATTGCTTATATTATGTCAAGTAGTACTGGAGAGATTGATCAAACAGCAGTTTATTGCAATTTGAGTAAGTGAAAAAGAAAGCACCTTTGGTTCTAAGAAGGAAGTTGGAGACGTGGTTGGCAGTTCATAGTATCCCGCACGTTTAGAATAGATACATAGATGATGCGACATTGACTTCAGCGAAGACGTCATAGTGCAGCAGCAAGTGTAGGCTTGTGAAGAAAGAAGTAGATTAGAATTAAAGCAATAATGCGATGATCCTAAAGACCACCAACATCTACAATTAATCATGTTGTAGAGAAACTTTGACGCAGACATTCATTACATCTTAAAAACATAACGACAACACACTAAAATGTCAAAAGTCAGGGACTGCAGTCGCTGAACTTAAAATCGGCTAAATTACATTATCACGTGCAAGTTTTGTGGCGATAAAGCCGCCATTGTACCAAATAAGAGTCGTGTAAGTATTATGGTGTACAATACAGTATATTATATCTGCCTATATATCTACGTTATAGAACGATCAGGTAACTGTGAATATAATTAAACATTTCTTTTCTAATTTTATGTTTGCTTTTTATTATTGTTAAGTCAAGACACTTAACATAAAACTTTGAGTTAAGTTTAAAAGTTCTAAAAAGTAACCGTGTTCCAATTAACATACTTTTTTTAAGCTATTGCATAGCTTCTATCGCGAGCCTTGAGCGCGGGGACCGAATCCAGAAATTCCGTAACGAAAAAACCTCACGCTTCCCACTCCGACGGGCACGGCGGTGATACTTTGACTTTTAATAAGGTTATTGAATTCTGTGGAATCTGAGTGGTGATGGGCAGGGGGGCGGGGGGGGGGGGAATTGTTGCACGTGTTTTCGATTTCCGTGTTGGTATTTTTAGAATGTTTTTTTTTTTGCGGTAAACGGTTAAGGGGGGGAGGGGTAAATCCTATCTTGTTCTCCTGGATAAAGTAGCGGTGGGCAGGGGGGCAAATTTTTTGTCAGAAATGCGCTAACTCCAACCGTTTCTGAGATATGAGGGTTTTAAAATTTTTGTTGGTCGTAATTTTTTTGCCTTTTATCGGTCTCTCTGAGCTGTTTCTGTGACAATGGTGATCAATTTGGACCTTATGCTAATGAGAATAAGGGTCACTTTAGCTTGTCAAAGAAAAGCGACCTTATTTCAATGTGAATAAGGGTATTTTTGTTTTGTTTTTTAGAGTTTTATTAATCGTAAATAAATGCGGGTTTGGCTCGCTACGTTTTCGAGTTTTTAACGTTTTTAATTTTTTTGACGCATTTTCCAGGACTGGATCTAGAATAAATGCTATGCAATAGCTTTACCGCGGCAGTCCCCGAGTGCCACACGACTTTTTTTTTTTTGGTTTCCATTTTAATAAGTTTTTTTTTTACATTTAAGTAATTTAAAAACAAAAAAAAACGAAAACGACAGCGCACGTCAATGTATTGATTTTTTTCTATAACGAAATAATATTATTATGAGCTAATTTACTGTATATATAGTGAGTAATTCGGTGCAGAACATTAAAAGACAACAAAAAGTCTTTGTTTTCGTCAAATTTCGGCGTTCAAATAAAAAAAATACGTGGATGGTGCCTTTGATGGACACGAATTTTTTCTGCCGTGAAAAGTGAAGAGAGTGCATCTGTGTTCTGCTCAGCAGTTGGAGGGTTATTGTGCGCCTCACACGCTTCAAAGAGGCTTAATTTGTGACAATCACAAGTTTGGACGTTTGGTCGCAACGCGACACCTTCTGTCATCGGAAACCAGGGCTGCGCTGCGCTAAAATGACGGTGAGGCTGGCGCGGCGCTCCCGGCCGCCAGCGCGACTGCGCCGCACTCGGTCGCTAGGCAACCACAGACATTTTCGTTTTGTTTATTTATAATCAATTATGTTTTTTTTTGAGTGAATTTTATAGTTATTAGTGTTTATAGTTATGTGATAGTTGGTAAGTCTTGTGTAAGTGTACCTACTCTTTTTCTATTTTATGTTTGGCGCCATCGCCGGCTGTAGCGACGCCGGAATAATTAGTGCCAGTCAACCTATCACATCACTGGATGTTCAGCTGGTAAGATGCCTGTAATTGCTCCCAGGCTCGTTTTTTCAAAGGCGAAAGGGGGCTTAAGATTCACTATGGCAAGGTCCACAAACCTCATAGTTTACCTTTGTGTCCCCCAGCAACATCCCCGACATCAACACCTTTTGAAGAAACTTTGTGGAAAACATTGTCTAAATTCAAAAATTCCACTCCAGTCCTAAAAAGAGTTCCCCGGGGCGCAAGGCACTCTGTTGCTCAAAATTTAGCGCGAAGTGTTCGTCACTCGACCCAGGAGAACTCACAACGTGCCTGGGAGCACTTACTCACCTTCCCTTACAGGATTCTGCATGTCCAAAAAAATTTGGCAAATCAAAAATCATTGACAAACCAAATTAAAGAAAACTGCAACAATTCGGCCCGCATTTTAGGCTCCAAATTACCGTTTTTTAATATTTCTCAGAAAGGCATTTGTGCTCATGTGGAATCCAAGTTAAGTGAGGGTGACATAAGGGGGGTGGCCAGACTACTGTTCAGTAGTAATGTGGTGGCGCCTTACTCTCCAGAGACTCTTGCAGCCCTAGAGAGTAAACACCCAGCGCCTGCGGATGATCTCACCTTCCCCGACCCGCCCATCCACCCCGACCCCCTTGTTAGGGATTCATCAATTTTCCAAATTACAGCCCCGCAGTTGATCGCAGCCGTGAGCTCTTTCCGGAGTGGTTCTGCCGGCGGCCTCGACGGCCTGACTCCACAGCATTTGAAAGATTTATTGAGTTCAGGCGCCGGGGAAGCTGGTGAGTCGCTCTTGAAGGAGCTTGCGTGAACGATGCCGTCGTCGATGTCTTGTATGGGGCTAACCTGTGTGCCCTGTGCAAGAAGAACGGCGGCATCCGTCCCATTGCTGTCGGTTGCACCTACAGGCGTTTGGCAGCCAAAATATGTTGCAAGTTGTATAGTGAATCGCTTGCAACTAAGTTCCAGCCCCTTCAACTTGGTTTTGGTTCCAGAGGGGGCTGTGAGGCTGCCGTACATGCCTTATCCTCATTTCTTAACTCCAAAAAAGGTGAGGTCATTCTCAAGGTTGACGTCAAAAACGCATTCAACTCCGTGAACAGGGACACTTTGTTGGCTGAAATCAAAAAAGTACTACCCGAAATTTATGGTTTTATGTGGCAATGTTATAGGCATCCATCAAAATTATTGTATAAGGACAACATTTTGGAATCTGCAGTTGGTTGCCAACAAGGTGACCCTCTCGGGCCTGTCATTTTCAGTTTGGCTATTCATCCCATAATCCAACAACTAAATTCAAAATTTAACGTGTGGTATTTAGATGATGGAACGCTAGGAGGTGATGTTGACACCGTTTTGAATGACCTGCAACTCCTCAAACAGAAATTTAAATCTATCGGCCTGGAACTTAACCCCTCAAAGTGCGAAATTTACCTCTCTGACGTTACCGACAGACAATCGACTTTAGATAAATTTAATGCAATAGCCCCGCAAATCAAAATTTTAGAAAAATGTTCCCTGCACCTCCTAGGTTCCCCTATTTTAGAAGAAAGTTTTTCATCTTTCATCGATGACAAAATCAAACATTTTAATAATATTTCGGATAGACTCTCCAAAATTAATTTACATTCGGCATTCACCCTTATCAGATATTGCTGTTTCGAACCAAATTTTATGTATTTTCTCCGTTCTTCTCCTCTTTGGAAGAAACCACAAGTTTTGGACAAAATTGACCAAATTATTCGCAACACATTAACATCCATTCTTAATGTGGCCTTGGACGACCGAGCGTGGCTGCAAGCCACCCTACCAATTCGTTTTGGTGGCCTCGGCGTCCGCAAAATTTCTAGTGTAAGCTTACCAGCGTTCCTGTCTTCTGTCCACAGCACTGAAAAGCTGACCAGGAAAATTTTAGCTCTTTCCCTGGTTGACTCGGAAGTGCCGTGCTTGACAGACGCCGAGGACGCCTGGAAAGTGGCTTGCCCGGATAAGGATCGGCCCGAGAACCCATTTTCCCAGAGACAGTGGGATGAGCCACTCTGCAGGTTGGTACGGAATAACCTAATTAATACGTCAACCAATACTGCTGAGCGTGCCCGCCTGCTGGCTGTGGGTGAGTGGGAATCGGGCCTCTGGCTTCGGGCACTACCGTCGCCTAACATAGGCACTATGCTAGGTGAAACAACCTTCCGACTCGCTACCTGCTTGCGTTTGGGCGCTCCTTGTGGGGCTCCACATCGCTGTCAATGCGGTGAAGCAGTCGACTGCCTCGGACACCATGGCCTTTCTTGTAGTAAGAGTGCATGTCGGATTGCGCGGCACGCTAGCATTATTGATCTCATCCGTCGTGCTCTTGCCACCGCCGGGGTGCCAGCTGTCTTAGAACCTAATGGCCTGGCACGCGTCGATGGGAAGAGACCAGATGGTATGACCATAATGCCATGGAAGTTGGGTAGGTCTTTGGTGTGGGATGCAACTTGTGTCGACACCCTTGCACCATCCCATCTTCCTAGCACGGTGGGCTGCGCTGGGGCGGCTGCTGCAGGTGCTGAAAACCTCAAACGGCGCAAATACAACAACTTAATTGGTAATTATGTGTTTGAGCCGTTTGGGGTTGAAACACTAGGGCCATGGGTCCGAGTGCACACCTATTATTTCGGGATATCGCCAAGCGGTTGGTCGACTCTTCACGAGACCAGAGGGCTGGCCTTTTTTTTTGGCCAAAAAATCAGCATTGCCATCCAACGTGGCAATGCTGCCAGCCTTCTGGGCACTTTTCCTGTTGACAGCGATGTGGACGAATTTTTTGACGCCCCGTAATTGTACATATTTTTATTCTTATTTAAGTTTTAATATTAGTTTGTAAATATTAATGTACATATGTAAATAAAAAACATTTCTTTAAATTAATTTAGGTTTATTCAACGCTAAATCACCCAGCTTCAAAGTATCTCTATACGGTATCATTAACAAACTCTTAAAGACAATTCAGACATGACCCCAACTCAATTCTTGCGGTCACTATCACCAAACGCCTAACAAGCCACAGGCCATCGACAAAGAAGGTCGGAACAAGCAGTCTGTACCGAATTGCTTCCTTCCTTTACGAAGTGTGCAACGTGACTACAGCGTCAGACACCCGCGTTTAGATGTGACTCGGCCTTAATAGAGCCACTTGAAAATCATTCAGGACAAAACGCTGGTTTATAAAACGTTTATTTTGTATAATATGCATATTTAGTGTTGTAGGGGTTCACGGATTGCATTTTAGAATGAGATCTGAGGGTTCTATTAAACTGACTGCGATAAGAGGTCTGCGGTGCGCCAAATAACAAGTTTACTAACATTTTATGCACCAGAAAGTGTATGAATATCGGCGGAGAGAATTTATTTATTTATATAGACTTCATGCAGAAGGGTACAAAAGCAGACTTCATATCTTAGACATTCTTTACCAGTCCACCAAGGGTAGTGAAGAGATTACAGGGCAGGAGCATTGATTAAACGTAGTATACTGGTAGAAAAAGGCATTACTATGGACATGGAATACTTTCATATCGGTATCACTTACCATCAGGTGAGATAGTGGTCAAGCGCAAACCTAACAATAATAAAAAAAAGGTGGTAAGTTTCCGTGAAATAATATATGACTTTCACGCTTCCGAAGCTGCAAGCGGATGGTAGTGATCAGTTCATAACTCACTAATTAGGTAACTAATTTATTTATGTCAGTATATAAATATTTTTATGCAGTTAATTACAAGTAGAAACTGATAATAAAATTAAACTGATATTAAAAATTTAAAGTGTGCCGCCCTCTATTTGCATAACTTATTATTTGCACTTAGTACGTATCATTTACATTTTCTTTATATTTAATTTTATTAGCTTCGTTGGTGGTACAAGCAAGAGTAAATATTCTTAATATTCATGGCTTTAAGTAGATGTCCCAAAATTATACAATGTATTACTAGATACTATGATACATTCAAAATTCATCCAATTAAACCTATACATATTGTCTTAATTGGACCCGAGACTAACAAAGCCAATGTTTAAATTAATTGAGTCCTTAACAATGAACAAATACCTACTTAAGGCCATGTAATGGTTGTAACCTTACTTAAGAGTAAATGGTTGGGTATGGGCTTTGATAGATATGGGTATGTATTTTGATTGCCTGTTGAAATCCATTTTTGATCGAAATCTTCTCTTCCAGGAAGGAAAATTGGGACATATTATTAGGAAGCCTTCAATAAAATGATAAATGGAGAAAAATCAAAAACAGAAATGTTTTTCAAACTCATTTACAAAACATCATCGTCTTTCGGCTGAAATGATGATGATGATGATTTACAAAACATGTAATTCCAAAAATCAAAATATATTATTCTTTTTATTTTCATCTATGTCTTATATAGGTAATTTTGAATTTTCAAACAGATTATAAATCTAGTTGCACAATCGCAAACGTCAGTGGGACTCTATG
The DNA here is from genome assembly GCA_964057195.1 of Orthosia cruda. Taxonomy (NCBI): domain Eukaryota; kingdom Metazoa; phylum Arthropoda; class Insecta; order Lepidoptera; family Noctuidae; genus Orthosia; species Orthosia cruda. Next base: position 11,407,838 of record OZ059845.1, on the reverse strand, counting down.
GAGCAGAATGTGCAGGAAACTACACGGACACACTTTTCTATCAGTTTGAATTACAAGTATTTGGTTACATCATTCTTCTTGCAAAAATACATATATGTGAGAACGATGTTAAAAGACGTGCACGTAAAAGCGTCTAGAGTAAAACAAACAATTCAAAAATAAAGGTAGAAGTAGGTAATTAAAAACAGGCAGAGGCAGCTAAGTTATTACAAATCCCAACTGATGGCACCCGTTCACGAACATAGATTATAATAAAATAAAATAAATAAAACAAAAACTGTACACACGTGCTGTGTACTTATATATAATACTAAAAGCAATTGAGTTGATACAATACAAATATATTCTCTCAGTATACAGCAGGTCCAAAAATACTTACAAAACAATGAATTAGTCCCCAATTTCATATGGGGACTTATCTTTCATTCTGGTGTTTCATAAGTCTTTTGCCCATTTCAAATTGCTCGCGTTCAGTTTGTAGTTTCTCCCCCTCACTATATTATTAATAACACATTTATTTCAGATATCATATCCATACACGGTCATTATTAAACACAAAATAAAATCGTTAAAACTTCGAATTATAAAAATAACATACACAAACAAATTGATTATTAAAACATTAAATTAATTAAGTTATTGAAAACCCTTTAGGAAATAATTTATTGTTATAAGGTTTTCATTTTTCATGACAAAAACATTTACTTTAAATTACCTACCAAGTCAGAACTTAAAAGTGTATATAATCAGGAAAAATTTCCGAAACAGTGTTTACTAAAATAAAATCGCAGCAGAAGTTCAAACTTATTCAAAACTCACTGATAACAACATGGAGCAAATATTCAAGAAATGACGAAGGAGCAACACTTGCTGGTAATGCGGCCCTCATTCAAACTGAGCACCACTAAATCAAATTAAAATCACAATAAGGAGCTCTGCGCTATTTCTGACGGCAAAAAAACGATGTTATCCAACTTTAATCTTTATGATTTGTTTTATAACACGACAACAAGTTTATTTGATCTGAAATATTAAATTAAGGGAGCTAGTTCGAAGCTTCGATTGTATCATCATCATAATTTTCACTAATTTTGATCATTACTTGGGTCTCACATACCTACGCATTCGGATAAACTCTATGTCAATGATATATATTCTTGGATACTTATTAGCCTAGATATTTTCTGAAATCGCTTCAAATTATTATATTACAGTATTGTCGAGGACAAATATTGACTCAAATGACTTATGTTTTCCCAATGCTCCATCGACTCCCAGAGACTATGATAATTGGGCATTGTTTCGCAAGTTTCACCAAGCCAACTCTGATCGGGAAACCAATGTGAACAAACAAAACTAAAAGAGCGAACTACTCGAAACGGCGAACTAAATTCAATTTTTATAATAATAATTTAACATTCCTTGCAAACTACAATGTTCAAGACTAACCTAATATTTCCGATATTTGATATTCCAACGGCCACCGATAGTATTTGTAATATTCATGAGAATTTCTCGTGATCGTTTGCACGGAAAGCAATCATAAAATTCGTTTTAATTTATTTCAGTAGGAAGGCTAAGTACTGTAGCATTTGTTTTACGCTATAAAGAGGTAAAGGTTGAAATTAAATGTGATGTCATCTATTTAATCAGTTCAAACTTAAAGTATTTGCATATTTCAATTAAAGTATATACAGGCACTTTTGAATTGTCAAGATGCTCTAGACAATGAGATTCGAAGTCGACGATGGCGATAGTCGAAATGTCAAAATGTTAGGGATTGATCACGTGATTTTTCGATATCGCTTGTTAATCCCATACAATTTTGCCTTTTTGACTATTATAGATATAGAAGATAGAATGTCACTTGTCTAGGGCGTCAGGAGTTGATCAGTCAGAAAAATTAAGCAAGTTACATGTACCAAATCGTAAATGTCAATGGAAAAGAACGTTCATGAAACTCTCACGTTCATGTACACTCTTAAGCTCTCTCTCTATTTTCATTAATTCTTTCATGTTTGTCTCGGAAAACATGTCTCGAGAAAAATGTACAGAATGAAACATTTTGTATTTCATAACGGTGCACTTATTTGTTCAACAAATCGCAGCTACCCAAAGGCATCTGCCCGGCATTAAAATGCCATTTTATAACACTTGCAGCAGCAATTTGTCAAGAAAATGAAAATACACATAGTTTATCACCTAAACATATATGCCTGTGTACATTTTTAATAGATAAGGGGACTGAATGTTGTGAAAGTCTTACTTTGTAGGTAAAGGCTTGCTAATTCTCATTTCTTCCAAATGGTGCTTTAGGATTAGTTAGTAAAGTTACTGAAAGTGTCTTGCATTCTGCATAGTCATCATCATCATCAGCCTTTAAACGTTCCCACTGCTGGGACTCAGGCCTCATCTCTTTTAGAGGAAACTAGATTCTGCCTGAGGCTTCGCCCGCGTTCAAGGTTCAAAAAAAATGCTCCATTTGCCACCAAACATACAGGATTATCCGCTGGGTCAAACTAAAGATTGTCTGCAATTTTCATTAAAATCGGTCCAGCCGTTTCGGAGTCTGTAAGGAACATACATACATACTTTCTCTTTTATATATATAGATTGGCCTTATTCCAACGCCCCGCGCGTTCCAACGCCCAGTGCGGGTTGGTGACAAGATGTCTTCGAATTTTTCGTTCTGCGTAGTACGTAATTATTTTTAAATCAAAAAGCCGTTAATATTAGTATTTGGGTCATCTATAAACTAAATGCATCCAAAACATTGGGTAAAATTCTTTTCTAGCTTTTGTCACATCACTTCTGATGTAATTTATGAGCGTCATTAGTGAGGGAGTGCTGGTACACATGACAAAGCTCAAATCTGTCCTTGGCTAACAGCAACATACAAATGAATACCTACCATACATAGAGTATTTTCCAACCAGTTTTGTTTCTTGCGCATTCCTTTATTTGTAAGTGTTTGGCTGTACAACATTTTTATTGTAATAAAACAATTAAATTTAAATATATGTTGTCTAAAAGATTACTAGTTCGTTACATACTTTAAACACTATTCATAAGAAAAAAGTAAACACTAACTAGTACCTTACTATTTAAACACGCCTCCCTAATTTTTATTACATCCACAAATCTTTTTCCGTCTGACCACTTTTTCTTTTAGACGATAAATATAACGGCTTATTGTGTGCGTGCCCTTTCCTCAACGAATTGAAGGCGGATTAGAAGCAATCCGTTATCCCGGTAATCAGAAACACGACACCAATATTTGTATAAGCAGCTATTTCTCTGTTCAAGGCTCTTTTTTGCATGTTTGTTTACATAGGGCTTCAGGTTAAGTCGACCAAAATCCTTTAAGAGGTTGTAGTTTCCATCATTCTGTTGATTCAGTTAACTGCAATTTTAATGCAACTTATCTACTTCAAACAAAAAAAAAACGTAAACACAGATAAATTAGAGACAAAAATCCAAAAAATAGGGCCAATAAACAAACAATAACCTATATAAAAAAAAACCTTAAAATTCTAATATCTTAAACACGGTTAAGTTTGGGGTACGGTGTATCCTAGTAAAATCAGTCAGGAATGATAGAAACTGCAACCTCTTAAAGGATCTATGTCGACTTAACCTGTAGCCCTGTGATAGTGGGTCGTGAAATATTTAGGAACCTCCAATTGCGTAAGCCTATATAAACAAAAGTAATTTTTTTATATTTAGTCACCCTGTCCCCAAAAAAGTTGCACTATTCTAGTCAATAAATTATGTGGTTTATAATATAACATTTCCTATATTTATAAATCGTGTAAGCTTTAATAAAGCGTTTATTTAGGCTGATCATTAGGTTGATACTTAATTTTAGGCAATGACTTAAATAATTATGATATAACGAGCTACTGCGCACGGCTTCGCTTGTGAGAAAAGTTTACTACTGGGATGTAAAAAATCTTTTTTCAACGACCCAAAATCCTTCTACAATTAAATCCTTTGGGGTTCACTCCCTTCCTCTCTAAAAAAAAATACAAAAACACCCCATAAATCAAAATCCCTTTGAAGAAACCCTCTTATTAAGGTGAGTATTTGAATTCCTCTGGGCACGACATTATAAAATCGTCAAATTCTTAAATGGAACCCTTTTATAATTCTATAGTAAACCTGATCCCAACTTAAGGACCATTGACCCAAATACTATGTAGTATGGTACTAAGCTCTTGAAAAGGCTCTACAGAAAACCATTAAAATACTTTGAAATTGTCATAATAGTTCCTATTCTAGACTCGGATATTTTTAAGTACTGACGTTTTCACGTAAAGAAATAAACTAATATATTAAATAATTTGAAGGGAAATAACGAAGAAAAAAATATTTTGTTTCACAAACTAATGAATTCGCTTCTTGTAAAATATTTCAGCAAAATGAAGAAACTTATTTATGAAATTAAGAACTGTTTGTCTTACTTAAAATCTATACGAAAAAAAAGGTTTATCTCTCATGGCAAAAGAAAAGAGTATTAAGTACAGTGAAACATGCTATTTAGTATACGGCCAGCAAACTATTAATACTACTACTTTTGAACAAATTTGTGAGACTACTGAGTAATCAGAATCGCTCCATGATACACCTGCGCTTAAAAAGTTAAAACGCAAACAATGCAAAATAATTAATTGACGACGTAGTGGAAAAATATTTTTATATGCATTCCAAGCCTTCGATTCGATCGAGACTTAGGCTGTATTGCAGTCTCTCCAAAGGTGCCAAATTGACTACCGGTACATCGTTGTGTTCAAGTGTTTATACAAAAACGCCACCATGTCTGTTTGACTTCAGGATCAGACCTCGAAACCCGTACATTTGCAGCGAGGTGTGAGGCAGGGAGACGTCATATCTCCGAAGCTGTTTACCGCTGCACTGGAGGACGTCTTCAAGGTTCTGGACTGAAGAGGGCTAGGCATCAACGTCATTAGCGAGTACATCACTCACCTTCGGTTTGCCGACGATATAGTGGTTATGGCTGAGACCATGGAGGACCTCAGTTCAATGTTCGATGACCTCATTAGAGCTTCTGAAAGAGTGGGCCTTAGGATGAACATGGACAAAACCAAGGTGATGCTGAATGCCCATGTTACACCCACTCCTATCAAGGTCGGAGACTCTACACTCAAAGTTGTGGGCGACATGTCTACCTGGGACAAAAGATCCAGTTGGGTAGGGCCAACTTCGAGAAAGAGGTCAACCGTCGAATCCGACTCGGCTGGGCAGCGTTCGGGAAGTTGCACGGTGTCTTCTTGTCCAACTTACCGCAGTGTCTCAAGACGAAAGTCTATGACCAGTGTGTGTTGCCAGTGATAACAAATGGCTCTGAGACGTGGTAGCTTACAATGGGCCTCATCAGAAAGCTTACAGTCACTCAAAGGGCAATGGAGAGGGCTATGCTCGGGGTTTCGTTGTGGATCGAATCAGAAATGTAGAGATCCGCGAGAGAACCAGGGTTACCGACATAGCCCGAAGAATTGACAAACTTAAGTGGCCATGGGCAGGGGACATAGATCGCAGAACGGATGGCCGATGGGGCAGAAGGGTTCTAGAGTGGCGACCGCATACCGGAAGATGTTGCGTTGGAAGAACTCCCACCAGGTGGACCGATGACCTGGTGAAGGATGCAACGATACGCTGGTGGCGAGACGCACGGAATCGGTCAAAGTGGCAACGCTTGGGGTAGGCCTATGTCCAGCAGTGGACGTCTTTCGGCTGATATGATGATGATGATAATGCATTCCAAGTAGCTGGTTTGACTGTACATGAAACATTAAATAGCGTCTAAGTTTACACTCTGTCCTACAAAGATAGCTAAGTCGGAACATACGTAAGTACACATGCAGCAAACATTACCAGCTTCACGGATACATCTACCGCCAGGCATTAGGGGGCACATTAACTCAAGGCTACCCACATTAATTACTCCTACACACCCCGCTGCGGATGTAACCGTGATGATATCTGCCTCAAAGACTTCTGGTTCACATAAATTCAGTGAACATTATCTGAAGAATATCAGTTTCAAAATCATACCGTTAAATTTATCATACGAAATGGAAGAATTCAGAAATGATTAATCCTTTTTTTGGAAATTATTTACGGGTTGTAATATTTGAATTCGCTTTTTATATTATTTCCCGTAAAACAAAAGGCTGAAAATTGGTTTCTTCTCAGAAATTGATGTCGTGGAAATTTTAATAAACACATTTTTAACTGAAAATGTCGCAATAAATAATTTACGGAAATCCTTATTGAGAGCAATTCAAATATTACACACCATTCTTAAAATTAAATTCTTTGTTTCATACGAAATATTTGCGAAATAATGAAAGAAAACCGGCCAGTGCGAGTCGGACTCGAGCACCGAGGGTTCCGTACAAACAGCCATTTTCACCAACATAATAAGGTAAAACACTGTAGTTCATAAACAATGAAAGCACCGAACATTGCTCTAACGAAAAGATTTTTTTTACTTTTTCAGGCACATTTTATAAGTTGGTCGACTATTACTCGTAAACTTTTAAAGCCTACTTAGTTATGATAGTTTCCTTTTTAATTTCGTTGTATATGCTACTGCCGTGATATTTTTCACAGTTCCAAAATCAACTAAGAGACTTTATATTATGTATCTAAACCAAGGAATATAAAATATGGTGTTCCACAAGGTAGTTTACTTGGACCACCACTTTTTTATTATTAAATAACAAAATGGCATTTTTTGCGGATTACAGTTCAGCTGTAACCAAGTGTACAAATTAAAATTATTTCCACAAGCCAACGCGAAACGACTGCGAGTTCTGAAAGATTTTAAAATTGCAAAATTCTCGGTATGCGGCATTCGAATCGTTATCCGTTTTTCCGCTGTCAAATCTCTCAATTATCAAAAGTTTTGTTATACGATTAAGTAGTCAAATACACATTTTAGTCACTGCTGGAGTCTTGTCTTCCCCGCATGCTACCATATCGAAAAAGCTAGTGGTAATGGAAATCAGGGCTCTTTTTTCAAACCATTTTGACATTATCTACCCCACCATAGCTATTTTAATATCTCGGTCCCCGTTTCTCGTCTGTTACTCCCAATGAAGATATCACTCCGACCGTCATAATTTATTTGACATTCAGAAGTTTCGTAATAGCGTCCAGAAATGAATTAATGATTTCAAATAATAAATTTTCTCGGAAGTACGTTGGTAGGTAGACCTGTGCGAACCCGGGTAAGAGGAATTAAAGTTATTTTCTAGTTATTATTTCATACCTGTTGTTACAAATTGTTTTAAGTTCTAAATGTTTGGATTTGTTAGTTTTCTATTTGTTTTCATTCCTAGAAAATCCTCAAGGCTTGTCGAAAATATCATATTATTGTTATTTTAGTAAACGTGCCTGGGTTTATTGTCTAACTTTTTTCGTAACATTTTTGTTTAGTTTGAATTGCCAGTTCTAGCGGATTTGGAAGCGGCTTCAGGGTAACATTTCACAGCTAACTTGAAAATATCCACACAAGTTTTATTTTTGCATATCTCTGAGATCTAAGTTATACTGATAGAGAATGAATCTATGGCAGTTTTGCTCGTGCATTAAACCATTCAGAATATGAATCTAGTTACACATTAAACCATTTATAAAGACTTATAGAGTAGACAGAGGATAACGTTACAATGGGATCTATAAAACTGTTCAACACTATGCGGCTACCAGGCCGAATACGAAACAGGAGCTGGTGGCACGATTTTAACAACCGCAAGAAAGGAAAGATACTCACAAGGCGTTGAAAACCAGGCTTAGCAGTGAACGTGTTGTGGTGTTCTGATTTACAGATCCACATTTTGAACTCTATTTACAATTCATAACACTATACAAACCATACCTTTTTAATCTTTTGATATTGTATCAAATCATATGACTCACTTTTTGTATTCTTTCATACTGTTTGTACCTGAAGAGCATACTTTTAGTTATCTCTGATTGTTTTAATATCTAAAACTTAAACTATACTGCTAATTTGTAATTCTTGCAATATTTTTCTACTGTGACATTTTCATCTGACATATGACATCTGTCTGTCTATTTCATTTTCTTAAAACATAGACCGTAAGATAGGTACCATGGACTAGACCTTATTTAAGCTAGGTGTACATTATTACAAGGGTGGCGAAGACTGACCCCTTTGTGAACTGTTTTTATTCGTTCTGGTCTTGATTTCTCAATTGAAATTTGAATTTAAAATTTAGACTATATGACACAGAACGATGAAAAACGGGCGTCAGCTTTTTAGTTATGAATCGGGACTGAACGCCGAAATTCGGTTTACTACTGAGTAATACGAAGTGGACTTTTTTAATCTAAAACTCTCTTAACCTTAATATTCAGTTTGTGTAAGAGTAATATAATCTGAAGTGCACTAAAATATAATTATATTGTGAGTGATATACTGTGTATGATTTTACCTACGTATCTGACTACTATCCGTTTCACTCCTTGCTGCCTGCTTTCCTGCATATGCTGTATGCCTACACAACTGCATACCAAACCGTGTGCCTGAAAGACCGTCGTGGTGTCTGCTCACCTGTCTCTCTCAAGCTTACCATGACTTTTGAAGAGTTCCAGTCCGTCCAGCTGCCTGCCTAACCGATTTGCTACCTACTCTTCTACCTACTTGCCTGATCGCCTGCTTGTCGTCGTGGTGCCCACTCACCCGCCTACCTCGGGCATACCACGGCTTCCTGCTCGTCCTGCTGCCTGGTTAGCTGCCTAACTCCAGCAAACCACGTCGTACGAAATTTAGTGAATGGGCCACTGTGGGCATAATTTATATTACGAAAAATCTTTGACTTCCGATCAAGTTATTCACACTTATGTTAGAAACTATTCCAAAATATTCAAAAGAGTCTGCGCTCAAGCAAAATCTCAAATAATAATTAACAAAATTGGTGTTTCTAATAATAAAATAAAAACTGTGTGGCAATTAATTAATAAAGAAACTGGAAAGATACAACAACGCGATCAGAATGAGTTGTCTTTGAAAATAACTAATCGAACCATTTCTGATAGGCAAGAAGTCGCTGAGACATTAGAAAATTTCTTTACCAACATTCCGTTAGAGGTTACGAAGTCTCTTCCTTCCTCTTCTAAATTAGCTGAAGCTCTTCTTAAAGAAAACTTTACTAAAGACATACCAATCTTTAAATTTAAACCAATATGTATTGATTCAATTAAAAACGCGTTCAAAAGTCTCAATATAAAAAATACTAAAGACTTGTGGGGGATATCCGTTAGAGTTCTTGGAGATATTATTGATTCAATTGCTCCTGTCCTAACAGGCATATTCAATCAATGTTTGGACAGCGGCACCTTTCCTGACTTAATGAAACACAGTAAAGTAGTACCAATTTTCAAATCAGGCTGTAAGAATGATCCTTCTAATTATAGACCTATATCCGTGCTTCCAGCATTGAGTAAAATCTTTGAAAAAATCATGCTGGAACAGATGTTGTCTCACTTCAATTCAAATGGGATACTGCATAGTCAACAGTTTGGTTTCACGAAAGGTAGGTCGACAACGGACGCGGGAGTAAAACTCATCAGCCACATCTTGGAGGCTTGGGAGAGGTCCCAGGATGCCATTGGCATTTTCTGTGATCTCTCAAAAGCTTTCGACTGCGTCGACTACAACACACTGATCTGTAAATTACACCACTACGGAATTCGTGGAAAATCTGCTGATCTCGTGCTTTCCTATTTATCAAACAGACAGCAAAAACTAAATGTTAATGGGGCGACGTCCTCCGGGTCTCTAGTCAAGATGGGCGTGCCCCAAGGTTCAATTCTCGGCCCTTTCCTTTTTCTTGTTTATATTAATGATCTCCCTTTTATGATGGCCAAATTATCGGATATAATTCTATTTGCTGATGATACTTCGCTAATTTTTAAAATAGATAGGAAAGATACGGATGTCATAAATGTTAACGAAAGTCTAATTGTTCTCTCAAAATGGTTCGCAGCTAACAATCTTTTACTGAATGCGAAAAAAACAAAATGTCTAAAGTTCTCTTTACCAAATGTACCACAACATGACCTTAACTTAAATCTTGACGGCAAAAATCTTGAAGTTATAACGGAAACTGTATTCTTAGGGATTACTATCGATTCAAAATTGCAGTGGGGCGCGCACATTAGAACTCTTTCGGGTAGGTTAAGTTCGGCTGCATATGCAGTAAGGAAAATAAGGCAGCTAACCGATGTAGCTACAGCTAGGTTAGTATACTATGCTTATTTCCATAGTATTATGTCTTATGGCATTCTGCTGTGGGGATCAGCAGCAGTCGTTTACTCAATTTTCATCCTACAAAAGAGGGCAATCCGCGCAATCTATAAAATGGGTCCTCGCGAGTCCCTCAGAGAAAAATTTAAAGAGATCGATATACTGACTCTACCTTCACTTTATATTTTGGAATGTATTTTGTATGTCCGTAAAAATCGGGGGCTTTTCAAAACTAGAAGCGACTTCCATAATTTAAATACACGCAGTAAGCACGAAATTGTAATACCCAAATTCAGATTAACGAAAACTAGCAAGTCTTTTCTTATAAACAGTATACGCTTTTATAACAAGTTGCCAAAGTCAGTTATAGAACTGACCGATGGAAGGTTCAAAAACTACATCAAACGTATCCTTGTTAATAAAGCATATTATAAAATCAAGGACTACGTTGAAGATAAAAACATTTGGCCTTAGCTCCTTCTGCGCATGCAGCTTCCCTGGTAACTTGTAAACGGCACAAATATGTGGATGTCTCTAACTATTCTCAACCTCATTTTTTCTTGAATTCTTTTAATTAGACTTTTTACAATGGTTTTCAATCATCTTTATAGCCCTTTGCTAAGAATAATTACAGCACTGATATCAAAATTTGTGCAACATGTTAAATTTAGTCTTGTTATACTTATTTTTATTATTTTTTACCTTTGTATAGATTCTTTTACCGATTGTTTTGTGAATGTGTGAACATTGTAGGCCTTCTAGATGCCAGTTAACATTTGTTAACTTTTTATATAATCTTTTTCTTTTTTTTTTAGTTTCTTACGACTTATTGTCATAAGTCGGGCCTGCGTTGTCCCCCCATATCTAAGTACTAATGCTGTAACATGGAAATATTGTAAAACCAAACCATTTTTAAAAGAGTAACCATGGAGTTTCTTGCCGGTTCTTCTCCATAGGAAACGACCAACCCAAACCGTGCACATTTTGTCGACGTTTTATAAGTGCCCATGTAGGCCTATGTGAAATAAAAAAAATGATTTTGATTTTGATTTTACGAAGCCGGTCCTTCTGTTTTAATACTCAATATCCTTTTCCTTAATTTTAATTTATAATTACTTTTATTTTTATTAACGTAGCTAACGTTAGCTCTCCGGAGCTTACGTAACGCTACAGTTTTAAGTAACACAACATAATTTTCCCAGACCTAAAACGTTAAAGAAGAATTCGTCTCCCTTCTTCCCTGATGAACACACTTACACAAGCCTACTTTAAAAACATTAAAACTCCAGCCTCACTTTAAAAAGGGATTTTAAAATGTTTTAATGGTACTTTGGAGTTCAAAAGTAACTCAATAGTAGCAGTAAAAGGTCGGCTACATGTGTGATGATCGTATTACATACTGTGCGAGGTGATAACAGAGACGAGTCGTTATGAGTTGCCTGCTGTCCTGAATAAATTGTGAATTATTCAGTTACTGTTGACTTTAGAAGTTGTTCTTTGAGTAAAGCGGACTATGGTAGCAGGGAACTCTTAGTACGCATAATAATATGTACCTTTTAGGATGGTCTAACTCTTGTGATCAGAAATTCAATTTGGTGAATTTATTGTATATCTTATCATCTGTTTCAGCGTCTGTAATTCAACATTGTTGCATTTGCTGGAGAAAAGTGTTTGTATCTATAGACTAAGTTTCCTTATGATTCCTTCTCTTGATGGCTTACACTGCTGTGGTATGGTCTTGCCTAGGATCATCGTTGGGTTGTAGAGGTCTTTTATGTAGTCACTTGGGATCTATGTAAAATACAGACCGGTATTCAGTTGCGTCCGCATAGAATAAAAGCCGACCCAAATAGAAATGGATAAAGGCTAGGTAGGTGATAATGATGATTGACCCTTGAGTGCCTAAAACGTGGATCCACGCGAGACACAATGGCTTTTTTATTTTCAGTAATTACGGCGCACAACCGCTGCTGTATATGGGACTTTCCTTAGGTGTCCACCTTTAACTCTCGATGTGCCTGCTGAGATAGGTCGTGATACTCGTGCTTCAGCCTAATTTATTAAGAACTCAAGAAAATCTTCACTTTTATCCTTTTCAGTAACCACGCAGACATTGTGACTTCACATTTCCATCCTAATTTGCAAGAGTCGCGTGGGTGTAGTGGGTTTCTGGATTTTCATACATATTAGCCTTTGTTTTGTTTAACATATTTTTATGTCCATGCATACGGAATGACGCATATACCCGGGTTGTCGTAAACCCTGGTTGGGATGTACGTTTGTAAAATATTTTAATGTTTTTTCCTTATCTGAAACTTGTGACCCTAAAACATGTGATTTTATTGTTTGCTTGATTATGAAAACATGAGATTCTGAAATATATTCTGGTCAACTTTTATTGCTTTCATGTTATGAAAGATTAAAGTATAGGAATACGTATTGACCGCTGAAAAGATAATTTAAACGAATATTTAAAGAGGTATAATTCTTTGTTTGTAAAAGGAAGTAGAATAAAATAGAAAAGAATACTGAACCGATTACAAGGATTCTGTCTCTACTCTGCTCAAGATTCAATCATTCTGTTGAAAACTTACTTCTCAATTAGTTGATGTGTTTACCACTAAAAGCTCATATTTTCAAGATGGATAGCGTGCAATATTGTTCGTTAGTTAGTGATTTCTTATTTTTGGTTTTTATGACTGCTGCTAGTGAATAAGCTATATAATATAAAATTATTATTTTTCCTTGAGAACCTGGCTTAATGTTACTTTTCGACTTGTTTTGTTAATTTTATGTATAACTGTTGGTTTTCTATCTAATTTATAAATAAATTACATAAACAGAAAATGTACCTACCCTAAAAGTATAGCATCTACTTAACACTGAAACATTACACCCCACTATATGTTTTCACTTAGCAAATTGTCACGGAACTTGCACGGTATATATATGTGCTTCAAAGTTTCTTAATTGCCGTACATAAATACTGGTGTATGTAAACATGGAACGAAGAAGATGGCACTTTTTTGCGACTACTTAGATGAAATACGACCATGATAAGCTTTCGTCTTCAATATAATTTTCATCTGGTTTTCGTCGAGTGTGGTAATGTTGAATTTTGTTTTCGTCACGACCACGTAGACTGAAAAGTTGCCTATTTTCGGGTGCGAAAAAAGGGCTTATTTCTCGTACAGTGAACGCGTATAAGCAAACGTCAGGACGGGCGTATTTTAACTATTAGAATATATGCATAAACCTTAACTAATTTTAGCATTCCATTTTCAAAATCACTCAACATATCAAGTGATGAAGCGTTGACGTAGATACTTATATATCTATATATGGACTTGATACCGTAAGAATTCTACCTCAGACAGAAGATACTAATTCAATACAAAGAACCTCACATCACTAAATTCTCTCTATCGTCCATTGTCTCAACTCGTATAGACTTTAGAAATAGAACACTGCAATTGCAATCGATTTTATTGCTTGCCCACATACCAGGGAACATTACTCTAAGTTAGAAAAATGTATCATTGATGTTTTTTATCAGTCAATATTGTTAAATACAGGTCTTCTGGTCTAGAGGTGTGCGCCGATGATAAAATCATCGGCGGCGGGCGCCGGTCAAAAAGTCGGCGGCGGCGGCGTGTTTTCGGCGTGTTTTCGGCGCTATTTTAATAAAACTAGCTATCTAGATTGACGTATTGTTTTTATTATATAACCAGGGGGGTGACCATAAGCTCTTAGAGTAAGATTATTTTGAGTGCGCGTAAGGGACAGATGTATACATGTCAAATACATCACCCACAGGTACGATTTAAAAAATCAAGTACAATTAAAACAAAATCACTTTTGAATCAATCATAGTATATTTATCAACAAAAGACAATTACAGCAAAATAAAAGTATTTTTAATTCTTTGCAGCCTAGCAATGGCTGTTATTGTCGTGAATATTAATATAATTTTGTCGACCCCTTTCAGACTTAAATGATAACTCTTTGCCGTCAAACCGGCAAAAGAAAACACCCGCGCGCTACTGGGCCTCAGATTCGGTCCCTCAGGGAGGCCATGGTTAGGCGCTTGAATCTGTCCATGAAGGCAGCCTCCGAATGGGGCGATGGCAATCTGGTCTAGTCAGGTTCAATGCTGCTAAGACTCAGGCGTGTCTTTTTTCGCTAAAAGGAGCCAATTCCACCCGGCTCCTTCTTTCCGAGGTGCGACCGCGCTGATAACTGACCATCTTAAGCTTCGACTTGGCGTTACGATGAAATCGACCCTCAATTTTGGTCCATCAATTGAGGCAAAAGGTCAGCTGGCAGCGAAAAGTTTGGGGTTCCTTGCAAAGGTGAGACAGTACTTCACGCCAGAACAGTTGTTTAACTTGTATTCAAGCGTAAGTTCGATCATGCATGGAGTACTGCTCTCATCTCTGGGGCGGCACTGCCAATTATTAGCTGAATGTACATAAGTCGATTGAAAAACCAGCCAAGAGGCTCATCGACAATGAGATACTGGTCGAGTCTAGGCTTCAGAGCCTTGAAAATCGGAGCTGAGTTGCCAGCCTGCCAGTTTTTGAATTTCATGAACTAATCCTCCTAGCCCGTTCCAACATCGTAATACAATACGTACGGCGACACGTCATCGGTACATGGTGGACATCCCACCCATACGCACCAAACGTTTTGGGAATAGTTTTATTATGCGTAGGTACAGCTAAGGAGTGGAATACCCTGCCTGCGTCTGTATTGCCTGTTAGCTACAACCTGGGAGTATTTAAGTTAAAATTGAATAAGTTATTTCAAGGCAAGCATGCTGCATCGTCGACCACATCATCGCCTACTATCAAGTGAGATAGTGGTCAAGCGCGAGCCTATAAATAATAATAAGAAAAATAAATTTGTCTTCGTACATAAAACTGCCGTAATTGGTTTAAATTTTGCCAAAAACCTAGTCAGATCTTCAATGAGCTCCCATTCCTGATCATCAAATTTAAGTTCTGACTTGTTATATTTTGCAAACAAGGTGTTGACTGATTTCGGTTGCACTTGCTGCTTAAACTTTAAAGTATCGCCAAAGAACTGTGGCAGAGAGTAGGCGTTGCAGATTTATTGGAAAGCCCCGATGGCGATGTGGATGTAGTGGCTCAAGAGAAATAAAGAAACAAATGGTTGTTTTTATTTTACCCCCTCACAGGGATAATATTTCCAATATATTTGATTTGTTCTTATGTTGTTAACAATTGTTTTAATATAATTCAGTTAAAAAGTGAAGAGTGTGAGTGATGTTGTAGCGTTTCCTAAAACTAAGTTCTGAAACACCTCACGACGATTTTACTCCGATGCGGAAATCGGCGGCGGCGGCGTGGCAAAAATGTCGGTGGCGGCGGCGCGCCGGCGCGGCGCACATCTCTATTCTGGTCCCAAGCCAGGAGCTAACGCTGGGGCCCAAAGCAGCGTTGGGTCTCCTGGACCCTGTCTGAACCTGTACCCCACGAAACCGCGGTTCGCGGCAGTGGAAAGGTAGGGAGTTGCTTCTTATTGGGAGACTTTCACCTGTGAGATAGGTACCAACCTATCTCACAGGTGAAAGTGGCACGATCACAAGATGTGTAAATATGACTTACCTTAGATTCCTGCGGTAGACTCCTGGGGGTCGATCAATATCGTGCCGTGAGGTTAGGGATAGGAGAATATATATATAATACAGGACAATGATTAGATTGGGACCACCAACGCGTTCTGATCCGGGCTTCGGCTTCTAGGCAGACACACACGCGTTTCCCACAAAAGCGCCTCACTGCGCATGTAAATATATTCTAAACTACCCTCCTGGGCACCCCACAAACCGATTGCGAACGGCGGGCGCGATTAACCATTACAAATGGGCGAAACACATCTCGATTCGATATGTTTCGACAATACCCGACTTCCGAGTGTTCACGTTACAAATTTTCTCTTTTTACTGTGTAGTGTCAGCTGTCAAAATCGTTGACAGCCCACCGACATGGTGTTGCAAGTAAATACCAAAAATCGAGACTAAACAAACATTAATTATCTATTTGTCAATGATTGCAATAAATATTTATTAAATGCATATTTTGTTCTGGTAGCGAATAACTATATGTCGCATCAAGGCTGGCCGATAGATGCAAACCATCGGGAAGTCAGGATGTGTCATCGTGTGTGGGCAGGTCAGTGGGTATAATCGTGCAAATGAAATCACAGAAATTAGTAGATACACTGGGTTTATATTTAAATAGTCACAGTTACAATCTTGCTTACTAATAATACGGATCGACACTGATTCTACGAATTCTGCTATATTCTATTATCCCTTCCACACTAGTGGTTAGAGAAAGCGCGCAAAAACTTAGTAGTTCTTGATTTGCCGACAGGTGACGTGCTTGCGATTTGTTTTGACGTCCGTACTATTGACCAAACCCGACATATAAAAAATATAAAAGTATAACCTAATAATATGATGTATAATTGCAAAAAAACTAAAGAAAAATATATATGTTTCGCGGGCTTCCCAAGCGCTTTCCCCTTAACCGCAAAATCAGAAAATATTTTATGTGCCTCCTATCCAATACAAAGCACGTATCTCCTATAGACCATTTACGATCCGAAAGTCAAATTAAAATATAAATCTTCAACGGATGGTACTAATATAATTGTTACGATGAACTTCCATAATTGTTCAAATATAAACATTAGCCTCTAATTATTTCTATATTATGTCTTATGGTTCCTAATTGTATGTAAGCAAATAAAAGTAACATTTTTGTAAAAATATTTAGGTATATTATCTATATTTTCCCATAGAGGGTGACAAAAAGTAGAGTATCCACCTCGGCAACAACACTATTTTAAGCTCGAGTGACATACTTTGAATACCTCGCTGCGCCCAGGATTAAAAAAAAACACTCTCGCCTTAAAATAGTTGTTTGCTCCCTAGATAAACAATCTATCTTTTAGCGCACTTTTACTTTTTTTTATTTTCGTGTATGGGCTGTTGAAAAATTGTGTCATTGTCTATGGATGAGCGCGTTGCGAAGTCATGCGCAATGACTCTTGATTGCCTATGATGAGATTCTAAATTGAAACGATATACACATTCAATATTGGCTTCTGCCTAAACGACATCTGTCAATGCCTTCAGTACGCTGAAGACTTCGTGCTCTATGTGTCAGATTCCTCCATAGTTGACGCCGCGTCTTCTCTTTGCCTCTATCTGGACTCTTTGAACCATTGGCTTTTAAGTCATGGCCTGGCGCTATCCGCGCCCAAAATTTCGACAATAGTCTTTACTAGAAAAGATTAATCCCTCATATCTCAGTAGCCATTTCAGGCAGCATTATCCCTATAACAAATAAAGTAAAACTTTTAGGCGTTTTTCTTGACCCTAAATTAACAGGTAAGTACTATATAAACTTCTTAATACAAAAATGTGAACGATTCATTTCGATCTTAAAAGTTCTTGCGGGCGTCTGGTGGGATGCCCATCCCTACTCTTTAAAATTAGTCTATAATGCCTTAGTTCGTAGTAGTAGATTATGGGACATTTCATCTGATTCCGTGTAACAGGGGTGCCTTTGCAGGGCTGGATAGGATTCAGTCTAAGTGCCTTCGGACCATCTCTGTTTGTATGAAGTCCTCTCCCATTAACGCGTTGCAGGTCGAGTGCGCTGAACCTCCCCTAGTCCTAAGACGACAGTATTTGGTCTCCCGTTTTTTATCTAGAATAATATGTAGATCTTCCTACCCTCTTATTACCAAATTAAACGAGTTAAATGCCTTATACAGGAACTCAAATTATTGGGAAAATATAGAAATTCCATTAATCCTAAAAGATTTTAGCTTTATACAAAATTTAGAGTGTCCGATCATCCAGTATCCCAAATTACCCCTTTTTAACTTCGAATATGAAGTTTTATGCTTTACTCACAAAATTCTATTTAATATATATCCAAAAAGTCGACGGTGCGTGCGATGGATTGGTTTCCAAATTTTTTTTACTGATGCTTCAAAGTCCACTGATTCTAATAACATTGGAGCTGCAGTATATTACCAAAGCTCCAGGATTATTTTACAATATAAACGCCTGTGTGGCTTTATTTGAAGCATGTCTTTTTATAGTTAGACCAAAATATTCATAAAGCCGTTATTTTTACAGACTCTCCCAGCTGTCTACAGGCCATAGTTTAAAACCACTTCAAAAGCAAATTGCACAGCTACCTTATTTTGAAAATTAAAACTCCTTATTTTCGTGCGCTAATAGTCAAAATAGGTTCAGTTAGTTTGGATACCTAGTCATTGCGGCATCAAAGGTAACGAATGCTCTGACACCTTAGCCAAGGATGTTTGCTCGTCAGCAACAGCTAATCTCGCCCACTATTCTTACCAGAGGTATGACTTACTCAACATGCCAAAAGTCAATCTTCTATGTTTAAAGCAGGAACAGTGTAATAGCTCTGGTAGGAAGAAGGGTAGGTTCTACCATGCAATACTATAAAACCAAAATCTTGGTTCTACCCATATAAAACAGGGTCCAAAACCGTTGTATCCGTTCTTTGTAGAATCCGCTTAGGTTTTTGTTGTACTCCAGTTTTCCTGGAAAAAAAATTCGCATTCGGGACTCCTCTTTATGCAAATGCGGTTTAGAGGATGGCACGTTGGATCACATATTCTTTGAATGTTCTAACAACTTCCCTCCTTTAGATTTATATAGCCGTCTCCCTAAATCCAATATCCCTCTCCCAATTAATTTCCCATCCCTTCTAACTTATTCTTCTCCAGACCTGCATGTGGCGCTGATGAGTTTTATCCGCCACAACAATATCTAATTATAATCCTTAGTTCCGATTACTACGTCTTATGTGGTTGTGGTGTATGTATTTTAATGTTTTAATATATTTATGTATTTTTACTGAGTGTTCGTCTACAGTTTCTCCTTATAAAATTACCAATCTCAGACACTCTTGTATTCCAATTTACTTTAAACATTGGCTGAATAGTCGACATCGGCTTTGCTTGCCATATAAAAATATAGAATAGAATAGAAGGGTAAAACATTGTACGATTTTAAACAAACTGTGATATGTGCGTTTTAATAAGAGTTTACGTTTTCTAGGAACAAGTCGAGTTTGTTAAGTTTAATATATGTATGACCTTTTAGATAACTTATTTAAAAACTTCGCCTTTAGTAAGTTTTGTATTATAAGTTTTGTTGTAAAGCATTTATGATATAAATTCTAAACTCCATAAGAGATAAATTAATAAGTAATTCTATCAGATAAGGGGCTTCAACCACTGCACTTTTTCTTTATATACAGACTGTGCGTATATTGCAAAAGATTGACCAGCGAATTAAGGGCAATCAAAGACCCCAGTAGTTTATCAGACGGTGTGTCCAGCGATATAAACAACAATGTAAATAAATGTACAATCATAAGAAATTATTGCCTGATCCTTTTTTTACGTACAAGTGAAACAAATATATCATTATCATCACCACTTCAGCCGAAAGACGTCCACTGCTGGACATAGGCGTTACCAAGCGTCACCACACTGATCGGTTCGTGCATTACATATGCACCGGACTCCCGCAGCCTTGACTAGGTCGTCGCTCCACCTAGAGGGAGGCCTTCCAACGCTGCGTCTTGCGGTACGCGGTCGCCACCCTAGAACTTATCAGCACCAACGGCCATCCGATCTGCGAGCAATGTGCCCTGCCCACTGCCACCTAATTTTGGCAATTCTTCGGGCTATGTCGGTAACCTTGGTTGTCTTGCTGATGTCTTCATTTTTGATTCGATCACGCAAGAAAACGCCGACCATAGCCCCCTCCATTGCCCTTTGGGTGACTTTAAGCCTTCTGATGAGGCCTATAGTCAGCGACCACGTCTTAGAAATAAATAGTTACAGAACCCAAACATCATATCATATTACACCATCCACTAATTCCGCAATCAAATATAATCCACTCACACACGAGTAATTTATCAGAAACAAAAAAAGTTCGAACATGATTTACGGTCCTAATTCCCGTCACGATTACGACCGAACTGCCGAACCCAACTCGGGAATTTGCCGATATAAATATCAAGAACAACATTTACATGGGTCTTTAGTATTCTCGATGTGTCTTCAACTTTAGTAACATTTCACCCGGTAAGACACTTTGCCGTGACTAAATCATACGCGGGTGCGTGATCGAGAATTTTGGGTGATAGTGTAGGGGTAGCTAGGCGAGATTTTATAGCTTACGCTTAGGAAACTGTTCCTGATTTGTTGAAGCGTTTGCGTGAAAGAAAATTGACTCTACAAGCAATGCTATTGAAATATATTGTGCTGTCAGTCAGCAAGAAAGGG
The DNA here is from genome assembly GCA_964057195.1 of Orthosia cruda. NCBI lineage: Eukaryota > Metazoa > Arthropoda > Insecta > Lepidoptera > Noctuidae > Orthosia > Orthosia cruda. Next base: position 11,387,158 of record OZ059845.1, on the reverse strand, counting down.
TTAATTGACCAGAGACCCAAGAAAAGTGACACTCTATCACGAAAGCGTAGCGATATCGGTTGAAAAATGTTAAAAATGTATGAGATTGTCAAGCGCTATCAAAATGTCACGTGATCAATTCCTAACATTCTGGAATTTTGGCCATCGCCATCGCTAAGATCAAATGACACTTGTCCAGATCCTCATAGGCTCTAGTCCAGTGACATTATTTTTATGAAAGCGTTGCGATATCGATAGTTTTTTTTTTTATGTATGAAATTGTCTAGCGCTGATATCGCATGACACTTTATGTAGAGTCTCTGATGCAACATAATATAAAGTTTATAAAGCTGATTATAAATAAATATATAGTCGGCTATTTTGCTTCCTGCAAGAATCTACTTTACGCGTAAGACCAAAAACCGAGACTTATTGCTCATCAACAAGGCTGACAGATTAGATTCGTGGAATATAGAATGTTACTGAAAGGTATATATCTATATGAAATGAAATTATGATCATCAGAGGCTCTAGACAAGTGACATTCTGTCATTTTATAATAAGCTGCCAAGCCACGTACAAGATCTAAGTCTTAATAAATTCAAGTCTTTCATTAAACGTAAGTTGTGCCAGAAAGCGTTTTATACAACAAAAGATTACATTGAGGACAAAAAGGCTTGGAATTGAGCTGCTCCAATTAATTTTGATTTTTTATTATATTTTGCACTATGCATTTTGTTATTATAAATATTTTATTTTTTTGGTTTTCTTGCAATGACAAGAATATTTACTTTTTAAAGTATTATATTATTTTATTTTAATTATTGTGAATGTGAAGACTATGTGGATATTTTTTTTTTGTTGTTTTTATTTAAATTTATCTTAGTTTTTAATCATGGTCTGGCAGTTTGAGTAGTTTATGCGGCCTACCCGAATGTCCTTTTTTTGGTATTGTTCGTCGAATCGTTGAGCTCCTTAAATTCTGAGTTGAGCTGCTCGGTTATTGACAAATGCGTGCACTGACTGGACAGGTCCACTCAATCTGGCTGGTTCTTTCCTCAAAAGACCATTTCAGACATCAGTCAACATGGTCTTCACATGATCTGATCAAGATTTTGTCAGGACTTTAAAAGAGACTGTGACCTCTGAGTTTGTTTCGGCCTTTCTTCTCAGAGTAGTCAGATAGGAAACGCCGACCTCATCTAGTTTTAAAAATATGTTCGACATGTAAAAGTGTTTGTACAAACCAACTTACAGAAATAAAATCATTTATCATTATCATTTATCATCGAAAGCGTGGCGATTGCGATTGTAAAAACGTCAAAAATGTAAGGTATTGTCAAACGCTATCGAAATGTCACAGAATCTCTTTCTCAGTCCGTCAACACAACTTAAAGATCGAATGAAATTTAAACAAGATGATGCATTTTCAAATAGGATCAAAGAATTGCTTGTATTTATTTATATAATTATTATTTGTTATTTCTGATTGAATTTTTGTGGGAATATAAGTAATAAGAGTAGGTATTAAATAAGCGTATGTTCGTTCTTGTCTAGGCTCTCATTATCATCTGCTTTTGATGCTGAATTTTGAGTTTATATTTTCGAATTAAAATACTCATAATTATTCTTACCACATTTAGCAACAAGATCATATTTTCTTTTACAATTTCTGAAAACTATCTCGACGAAGCTTTTCCTTATTGTTACAAGTGCACCTCGAGCGATAAGACAAGCGGGTAAGCTAATTGTGTTAAAACTTTAGTCTTCGAGGGATCTTTTAAACTGAACTAATGGTCAGACAACTCTCTCAGGGGTTTGATTACGAAGACGGAACAGCATCTGGACACAGAAATAAGTAAGATAGAGCTGTGAAATCGTTGGTAGACAACTAATATCTTAGAACAATAGATGTAGTTTTAAGGCGTTGTATTAAGGTGATATATACGCCCCAATGTAACGCAGTACTGGCCGTGCACCCGCTCGGTGCCAAAATATCAAAATTGAACCTCCTTTTGAACAGTTTTGTTTGCAAAATATTATTTGATTTACATATGCTATATTAAGTAATTCCAGCCATCAATTTTTCTGTATAAAAATATATATTTTTTCAAACCTAGGTTAAAAGGTTTGAAAAAAATATATATTTATAATTGATTCATGGACATAATTTTGAACACAAGGTTTTTTCGTATAACTAATAGTTTTGCTTTAAAAAAAATATTAACAACTCGATATTTTTTCGCAACTTTTGGAAACTCCTCCAAAACGACTTGGATGTTTAAAAATATTTTTATACATAAAAAATGATGGCTGGAATTACTTCATACCTAACATAGCATATGTAAATCAAATAATATTTTGCAAACAAAACTGTTCAAAAGGAGGTTCAATTTTGATATTTTGGCACCGAGCGGGCGCACGGCCAGTACTGCGATACATTGGGGCGTATATATCACCTTAAGCAACGCGTTCATCGCTTGAACACGCGACCGTGGCGTTCGTTTGTATGGCAAAATCGAAAAGCGTTGTCTGTCGGTGCGACGACGTATTCGTGTTTGCTATACAAATGAACGCGACGATCGCGTGTTCGCGCGATGATCGCATTGTATCAGGACAGCGCTTAATGTTATTATTCTGGTGGTGCTAATATAACGTATTCAGGCGTAATCTTTTCCTGTTATGTGTCTGTAACAGGAAACGATTATGGCACGTCGAGTTTTGAAAAAATATCATTATTTGAGAGTGTCATCCTTGACATTTATTGAATGACTCTTTCTTTTTATTAAACGTCGATGTGTCATGTTAATATCTGTTTACAGTATAGCTATGGACCTTGGTTGTATTTGTCTTGGTGTACAATAAAGTATATATAAGTTTTTTTTTTATCTATTTTCATGCAAATTTGCGAATTTGGCTTACATCTTAAATTCGAAATCCCTACAAAAAATTAGAAAAGAAAGCAAAAGTGTTACGAAACACAACGATTCATTCTATTTTACCAACATACAATACTTTTATTTAAACACAAATATTTAAATTCACTTCGCTCCTTTCAATTCAGAACCCAAGCGAAATAAATCTACTAATAAATATTCGCCGATCTTTCAGTGTAACGTGGCCACAATACCTGAGTACTGACCATAGCGCGCCACGCACCCAGAGGCACATAAACTATGAATAAGCCATGCCCACCGAATACGTAATGTATACGGTCCAACTAATGATTTACTTCGGTGAATTTTTGAATTCTTGTTTTCGCACTTCGTTGGCAACTAACGGTGGTTCGGTGGAAACTAGATTTATTGAGAAACTAGCTGATTGTCGACTATCGTCAATTGAGATTAACAGATGAGTATCAACTATCTACTCTCGACAATCGATTGACGAGTATCAACTATCTACTATCGACAATCGACTGATGAGTCTACTATCGACAATCAACTGACGAGTATCAACTACCTACTGTTGACAATAAAAAATCACCATTCAGCTCCATCATCAGAGCCTGATCATTAAGGACCAGAGCCCTTAGGCTCTTGAGAAGGGTCATTCTAAAGCGCAAGTTCGGACACTGGAGTACTGCTCTCACCTCTGGGACGGATCTGCCAAATATCAACTTAATGCACTTGAGTCGATTGACAAACGAGCCAAGAGGCTTCTCAGCAACGATGCACTGGTCGCCTCAAAGCTGCAGTGCCTTGAACATCGACGCCAAGTGGCCAGTCTGTCGGTTTTAATCGGTTACATTTCGGGGAGTGTGCGATGGAACTGCACAATTTGATTCCGCCTAGCCCTTTCCATCACCGGACAACAAGACGTACGGCAATGCACCCCCGGTACATGGTGGACATCCCACCCATACGTACAAAGCGTTTAGCGAATACTTTCATTGTACGCACAGCTAAGGAGTGGAATTCCCTGCCGGAGTCATTGATTTATTTACAGAGTTCTGATGGCCATCTTCCAGTTTCATCATGAGACCCTTGAAAGCATTTAGGACCAGAGTACTTGTCAAGAAGGCGCAAGTAGTATGCATGGTAACCAACATATACTTATTACTTAAGAGTTAAGACAATTCAGGCTAACAGTAGTATTATTTTTTCACGGGCCATTTTATTATTTCTTTAAACGTTAATTAAAAGGATAATAAAAACACGCAAGCTTTAATAACACTCCATACCTGCAGGCATAAAAGGCCATTAACATTACATAAAATTAACATACATATTAGGTAACAAAGTTCCTACAATAGGCTTCAACGCTTCCTTGGCGGAGTTTAGCCGTCCTAGGTAAAGTTAGACCAGTGATTTCCAAAGTGGAAACATGGTCCCCGAGGGTCAACACAGACCTGCAACTAGCTTATGACAAAGAAAATAAATGCGCATGAGAGGTAAATTTCGATCCACGAGACCGAATTCCATAAAAGCGATTCCGTTCGCGACTCCTGTTAGTGCTAAAAATGTCGGTCTATAAGGAAAATAAAAAGATTAAAATACTAGGGGTCCACCAAAACATAAAAATCACCAAAGGGTCGACGAGACAAAAATGGTTGGCGGACCACTGAGTTAGACCAATAGAATCCTCCCGTGAAACTACTACTACTACGAGTTAAAATATTTAGTGGCTCCATGCGATTTGAAATTGTTTGCATACATATTGCCTTGTTGCTCGCTTACTAATTCCGCAAGAATTGGAATTCATATCCGTTGCCTTTTAAGATGGCGAAACTTATTTTGCTGACGGAAAAATGTGTTTTGTGCAATGTGAGAATGAAACGTAACTACCTACTGGTAATTGTTTTTTTTTTAGGTATTCCAAAATTCTTATAGCTATCCCCGCAAGTATTGAATTAATCTATGTATACTAATATTATAAATAGAGAATGCATTTTTTTTCGAATTTGTCTCCGGTGAACTGCACCTATAAGAAAAAATCGTTAGTTATTAAAAGATTAATTATTCCAGATAAAGATAAAGCTTTATTATTATATATATATGTAAGCCAGGACGGGCCGCTAGTTCATCCATAATTGTGATAATTCGGCAAAGATCCCTGCTATTAAGTGATATTTGGCTTTCCCCGCATGAACTACGGCAATTCTTAGTCCAAGGAAACATTACCCGGTGTAAAAAGTATGTTATGACCATCTCTATAGAAACAATCATCAATCAATCTCTAACAATCGCTTTACCAAAATTCATTAAAAATCGATTCAGCAGGTTAGACGTAAAAACATAGACAGATTTATTTTACCTTTCATAATATTAGTATGGAAGTATGGATTTAACTTAAGTTCAATGGCTTACTGGTAGTTCCAGGCTGAAGATAATGTATACTTTTTAAAAACCGCCATGCAAGACACACAAACACTTCTACTAATTCATATTTGTTCTGCTGCTACTTTTCAAACTAGTGAATAGGTAAGCTAGCTAGGCTAAAAGATTACCACACAAGTAAATACCAAAGCAATGGTCTGGCGCCCTGCCAATACAAAGTGCAGTTATATCAACAATTTATGCCAAATGCGGTCTTAAATACCAGCTCAGTACTAATCTTGGTCTTATAGATGTGAAATAGGGAGGATTCATTATTATTAATTTAACCTTCATACATTAAAGGTTTAAAGCCGGACTTAAATGCCTTAGGAATTTTCTAGCACAAAACCAAGATTGGTGAAGATATAACATGGCATGACTTTTAGCATACACATACATAAACTCTCGCCTTTTTACCTGATTGCGGGAGGACCGGGACGGATTATGACATATGAGGTGTAGTTGGCTTCGTCTTAATTGTGGGAGTGGTATAGGCAATATACATATTTAGTATCCTCCTCCCCAATAAAAGAGAACGATACAATTTCTTGTTCGATTTTATAATTGTTATATATGAATTAAAACATATTATTTCTAGATAGAAGTATTATAATGAATGACATATATCCAGTCAACAACGGTAACCAAGCAACACGTATTAAGTCTATGACACACCTCCGCCGTGATTCCCAGGAATCAGAGGCGCCGGGAGCAGCTGGTCGAGGTGGCGCATCCATGTGCATCCGCTGTCAATCTCTATCTCATAGTGGAGGTTTCCCAGTCGGCGGGTCACTGTACCAATCTCCCACTTCCTTCCTGATACAGAGTAATTGCGAGCTTGCACTCTGCTTCCGACTGCAAACTCTCTCACCCCTTCTCTTCTGCCCCTATGTATTGCCTTTGGTGGAGCTCTAATCTTGGCTACCAATCTCGTTTTTATCTCTCTTCCGAACATGAGCATATAGGGCGAGTCACCTGAGATGACTGGCGTAGCCCGGAGAAGACTTCTAACTGTACGAACCTTGTGTAGTATTCCACCACTCTCCCCCTCTAATTTGTGCAGTGATTTCTTAACCGTCTGAACAAATCTTTCAGCTTGTCCATTAGTTGCGGGATGGTAAGGTGCTATCGTTTTGTGAACAATGCCATTGCTATTTAAGAACGTCTGGAATTCTTGAGAGACAAATTGTCTTCCATTATCCGACACCAGCGTGTAGGGTAATCCAAAGGTGTCAAATAAATCGTCTAATTTCTGAATACATAATGCGCTCGTCGTAGTTTTTGTAGGGATTATTTCTACCCATTTGGAAAATGCATCTACGACAATAAGAAGTTGATAGCCCGATATTGGACCTGCAAAATCGATGTGTATTCTTTGCCAAGGGCCAGTAGGGTCTTCCCAATGATGCAGAGGGGCTTTTGGCGGTTCATTCTGGTTTAATCGACAGGTTCTGCACGATTTAACTTTGTTTTCGATATCTTTATCAATGTTCTTCCAGTATACGAAACTCCGCGCAAGAAGTTTCATTTTCAAGATCCCCACATGCCCCGCGTGAAGTTCATCTAAGATGCGTGGGCGTAGTTTATGTGGAATTAAAACTCTCATGCCTTTTAAGATGCAGTCATTCTGAAGAGTTAGTTCATTATCTTTATATCCGGACTCCCTAAGTGTAGTGCCTGAATGGAGTGTTTCAAGTAATTTCTGTAATTCTGGGTCTTCTCTTGTTTCTTCTGCTATTATTTTTGGTGAAATATTTAATGCGTTTATCTGATTCAGCTGAAATATGTAATGCTGGTCATATTTATTCTCATTTATCTTCTCAACGGGAAAACGTGAAAGGTAGTCGGCGTTGGAGTGCTTTGATGAACTTCTATATTCGATATGGTAGTCAAATCCTGATAGAAAATGTGCGTAGTGGAATAGCCTCATGGTACTCAAGGCTGGTAAGGTTTGGTGCGGGTGAAAAATTGATGTAAGAGGTTTATGGTCTGTAATTAGAGTGAATTTCCGGCCGTAACAATAGTGGAAGAATTTCTTTAAACCCCAGAAAATAGCTGTCGCCTCTTTATCAATTTGACTGTATTTCTTTTCGCTGCTGGTTTATGGATCTAGAAGCAAATGCTATTGGTCTTTCTGAGCCATCGGGTAGTTTGTGACTTAGCACGGCACCAAGTCCTGTAGGTGAAGCGTCTGTGGCCAGTATAAGTGGTTTATTCTGATCGAAGTGTATTAGAATTCTTTCGCTTAGTATCTCTTTTTTTATGTTTTTCAGGCTTTCTTCACATTTTGTAGACCATGTAAATTTTGCACCTTTCTTCAAGAGTTCATTTAAGGGGGCAGTGATGGATGCCAGATTGGGTATGAATTTGTTGTAATAATTTGCCATACCTAGTAACGTTCTTAGTTCATTTACATTAGTAGGGCGTTGTGCATTTAATATTGCTTTTATCTTGTCCTGATTTTTATGTAAACCCTCTTTGTCTATCGTGTGTCCCAAATAATTGATACTTCTTTTGAAGAATTGGCACTTTTCTTTATTAACACGAAGGTTGCTGTCTTGAAGTTTAAGCAAAACTTGTTTCAATCTGGATAATAATTGTTTTTCTGTCGATCCTTGAATTATTATATCATCGAAGAAGCACTTGACACCGTCAAGGCCCAGTAGTAATTGGTCCATGTATTTTTGCCAGAGACTTGGGGCTACTTTGACTCCAAACATGAGTCGGTTCACTTTAAAAGTACCTTTGTGTGTACTCAGAGTTTGCAGCAGGGCGCTCTCTTCATCCATCACCATGTTCAGGTAGGCTTGCGTGATGTCTAAGGTGCAGAAAAATTGTCCGCCGTTCATTTCAGATAGAATATCTTCAATTATTGGTATTGGATATTTTTCGTCTTCTATCATTTTGTTTAAAGTAATTTTATAGTCGGCGCACAGTCTGATGCTTCCGTTTGGTTTTACTATTGGGACGACGGGAGTTCCCCAATCGGAGTGATCAATCTTTGTAATAATTCCCAATTTTTCAAGTCGGTCGATTTCTTCATCTACTTTAGATCGTAGCGCATATGGAATTCGCCGAGGTTTAATAAAGATTGGTTGCGCATTATCTTTAAGAGTCAGGTGGCCTCGAACATTTGGAATTTCACCTAGGTTTGTAGTGAAGACGGTGGGTTCGAACTCTTTAAGCAATTGTTCAAGATTTTGTGTCTTCTTGCATGTATCAACCAAATTTATTTCGGCTAGTTTAATGTTAAACTCCTTCATCCAGCTTCTACCCAAGATGGGTTTCACGTCTTTGTTAATCACGTATAGTTTTCCATACAATAGTTGGTTTTTATATTTGCATCGAACAAACGTGACACCGATGGGCTTAAAAACTTCGCCTGTATAAGTTCTTAGTTTGATGCTCGTGTGAAATAGTATTTTGTTAATGTTCAGCTTCATAAAATCCTTTAGTGATATGGTAGAGAGTGTTGCACCCGTGTCAAATTCCATTCTTATTTTCTTTCCTTCAATTTCGATAGTTATAATGTATTTGTCTGAGATTTCATTCTTTACAAAGTTGATTTCTGCGATGCTGTCGGTACTGGCGCTGCTTGCAGAGTCGTCATTCAGCAAGTTCGTTTCATTGCGTTTATATCCTTGAAGGCAGACTCGCGCTAGGTGTCCTTCCTTTTGACACTTTCGGCATGTACTTTTAATGGCCCCACATTCATTTGCTTTGTGGTCTTCTTTGCCACAGCGATAGCATTTACCTTTAAGCTCTCTTATAGAAGTCGGTCTTTTAATTGAACGTGCTTTATTCTGTGCGTGTTGTAATTCATTATGTACTTTTGAAACAATATTGATCGTGTCCAATGGTGGTGAACGAATGGATGTAGATATGGTCGAATTTTCTATTTTTCCCATTTCCATAGATGTGGCCGTGCGAACTAATTTAGAAAATGGCGCTGTTTGTTTTGCTTGTAAAATTTTTGTGCGAATTTCTCCATCTTTTAAGCCTCGTATAAATTGTAACGACAAAAATGAATCGAGATTGGGTTTCAGACAATGTGAGCACTTAAAATCACATTTTGATGACAGTCTTTTCAGTTCTAACGCGTAAAGAGTGCTCGATTCATCCGCTTGTTGTAGCCTTGATATAAAGGTGTGCTGTGAGGCCCATATGCTAGGTTTTGGATCGATGAAATTGTCCAAGATATCAGTAAGTTCTTCATAGGTCTTCTTGATTGGGTCGTCGGGTGAACGCATGTCGTAAATTCTTTCATGAATGTCAGGTGGTAAAGTGAACAGCAGTGTGTAGACCTTCGTTGTGGGATCCGTAATATTGTTGAGCATCATGTAAACAGACAGTCTTTTTATAAAGTTTTTAAACGATTCGTTTGCTTGAAAAGGTTGGAAATTGAGTCTGGGATGTACGTCTCGATGAATGCTCGTGAATTCGTGGGCATCTTGTGAGGAAGGTACGCTGGGTAACGGCTCAGGAAGTTTGAAAGTGTTCATTAGTCGAATCATTTTTGTACGTAAATTTGTATAAAGTTCGTCCACTTCGTACCTGTAATCGGTTTCGGATTCCAGGTATTCGTCTTCGGTCTCCTGTTCTATCTGTAATTGTATGTTTTGCAGTCCTTGGTATGTATTTTGAAGTGTCAGTAATCGTGTTTCTATTTCTTTATGAGTATATACATGTTCTGCTTGAAATGCGTTATTAGTTTTCGTTAGCACACCGCGTAGGATGGCTCGCGAACGTTTTGCTTTCTTTACATCGAACGGCATCGTCGCCAGATGTTATATATGAATTAAAACATATTATTTCTAGATAGAAGTATTATAATGAATGACATATATCCAGTCAACAACGGTAACCAAGCAACACGTATTAAGTCTATGACAATTATAATGATCGTATCAAATAAAAGCTACTAAATAGACCATTCCAAAAACATATATATCGTAACATTTTTATGTTAATATTTTGGCATAAATTTAAGATAACCCTTATCTTGAATTTATGCCAAATTTTATACTTTGTTAGCAAAATAAATACTCTTTTACGACATACCTTATTTGTGGAACTCGTTCATTAAAAAAACTAAAAAGGGCTTAAATAAAATATATTATTTTTAAAATAAAAAATCCGACTGCTAAAATAATTAACTGAAAAGAGAAAAACAAGTACTAGGTATCATTTATACATTAAATATTAGTATGCGAGATGAATGACGCGATGTGGATTCCGTCTGTGTGATTGGTCGAGATTGGATAGCGACCAAACTATTTGCGTTGCCGTATTTACCTGCACAATACGGCTGCTGGGCAACCGAGCTCTGATCGGAGAGAAAATAGAGAAAACGACGTTTTCTAAAAATGAAACCTAGCTAGATCGATTTATCGCCCCCAACCGTCCCTGCATACTAAATTTCATGAAGCCGTTTCCGAGATTCAGATTATATATATGTACAAGAATTGCTCGTTTAAAGGTATTATTAGATGAGGTGCTGCGGGCGGAGTCATACCAAAACTTCGTTTGTCACCACTCTGTCTGCCGTTTATGTTAGCAGTGGGGTTTTTTGTTTTCATAATAATTTGTTTAATTTCCATGGGGGTAGGCAGAAACTACACAACGCCACCTCCTTTTTTATATTTGTTGACGGGGTGAAAACCACAAACGGCGCCTGGATTTTTGGGGAAAGACCAGGGTGTGGGATTTTTACCTCACTAAAGCCACCCTGGTGATCACTATCAGCCCTTGGAACGGGGCCCCGTTACCTCGTATAAGACCACTCCGGAACCCCCTCTGTGCAACGCCACAACGTGTTAGAACACGTCCCTGGGGAGATTGAGAAGCGTCACCACTGAGCCTCGCTGTGCACGGTAGCACGTGATCACTGTGCCACCATCTTTCATGGAGTTACTTCGTGGGCGGACAGAGTCCCTAGTAAGAACGCCCGCGACCTCGGAGTCCCACCTGTCAATAATACAGGCGGGGTTCTGGCGTTTTAGGAATCGACGCGGTTGCCTCCCCGACGCCTTCTTTTCCGAGAAGGATCGGCCCTATTGGCGCACTCGGCGGTCTCCTTCTGGACCATCACGGTCACACAGATAGAGGTAATTTCCCTCCTGTCACTCATACCCATGCAGACCACTCTTCGCATGTGTAGTGCAGAATCAAGGTCGCTTTCACAATGGTGGCAATTACCCGGGGCCTCACACCCAATCCTATTCAGGTACTAACCGAACTAACAATGGTCAGTACCTGAGTAAGCCTATAAGAGATGCGCTCCCCTCTTTTCAGCCAGGCTTCGAAGTGCGGCAGAATCGCTTTGACCACCACTCGAGTGCGTGTCGTCGTTCCTGCCACCTCAGCCTAACTGGGTCATATACCCTCGCGTCTAATATCCGCAAAGATGTCCAGTGGTGGAAAGCATGCCAGAAGTATCACCACCTCAAAAGACACCATTTGGTATCAACGTGCGATTCGAATCGAAATTATCCACTGCAGATTTTAGTCCTGCAGCGTTGTACACCTGACAATCTATTTGACCAAACAGATGCCCCATAAAGGACCATCGATCGCAGGACACCTGCGTAGAGACGGCGAACTTTTGCCCGAGGTCCCCCGAGAACGCCACCTCCTACGATCCTTATTTATTTATTTATTTATACTTTATTGTACACCACAAAAAACATACAGGACAATTGTTCAAATATACAAGTGTACAATGGGCGGTCTTATCGCACTAGGCAATCTCTTACAGACAACCTTTGGATGGACTGAAAGATCGGAGAAGAATTTAGGGCTGTCAGTGTACAAAATATCAAAAATAATATTACTTGGACTTAATAACATACAATACATACATACAATATTACATAATATACTAATACATATCAAATATATAACAGAGAAAGGAGAAGAATAAAACTTATAGTGAAAGGTAATGCTCCTTCACCATTTTCTTGAACGTTGGCAGTGTTTGAGCACGTCTCACTTCAATAGGTTAATAATAGTAATATATAATAATAGTAAAGTAGTAGTAGTTATATATAGTAATATATATAGGTTATAATGGTTTAATAGGTTTCTTTTTCTTACATCCTTTAGCTTCATTTACGTTTATACATCTAGCTAGTTGTATACTCACGCTGGACTTATGGTGTAATAATCATGGTGTACCTGCGCCAATTTTCATTCAAAGAAAGAAAGAAAGAATAAATATTTATTTGTGACCCGCACAGGAGACACGAGAAATAAGCAAAAACATAAAAAAACAACATTCTAAAAAAATAAAACCCCGTGCGAGACCAAAAAGGCTCCACACACATTCATTCACATTCGTTTATATTTTTTTTACAATTTGCCGTTTTAGCATTGATGGGTAGGTACGAAGCATCCAAACAAACAAAACTTTTAAATCATCATTTTATTATTAATTAACATACCTACCCTTTACATCACGCCAGTATCCCAAAGGGATTAGTAGGGTGTATCTTCATCTTTTTTATTACATCTATATTTTGCCGGTTATATTTAAGCCTCCTTGTGAAAAGCGCCCATTTATTTTTAACTACTACGGGTATTAGTTTGAAGTAGGCAAACTGGAGTAAACTAACTATGACGTCACGGTAGGCCACGTCTATCGGAGTAGGTTAAAAATTCATGTTCCATTAGTAGCTGTGAACAATATTTCAAAAAACCCGGTTTCCAGTTCGTGCTTTGAAGAGGAAATTTCAAAGGGGTAATGTTTGAAAGACGCGAGCAAGCGCATTGTTTTCCAAAGATTCTCATTTTGCAGCGGTAATAATACGAGTAGCTTTATATTTTACTGTTTTTTAACTTTAAGATTGCGTTGGACACTTTTAAAATAGTCCGACGCGTCTTAACTGTTCTTTGGAGATCATTTGTTTGTTTGCCACATCTGATTTCATGGTCGTTTACATCTTTTGTAACTTTGTAGTGGATATTTCATGGATTCAGTTATTAATCAGGGCTCTATGTATAATATCAGGGAATTATTAATCTAGTCAAGATTAAAATAATCAAAAAAATCACATCTTTTTATGACCTGGACCAATGAGTGATGGCATTATTCAGAAGCCCGGTCAATTTAATTATTTCAATAGTTTTTATCATATTGCCTACTCATATTGGGAATTTTTGAATTGCCCGGGCATTAAGAATAATGCTGTATTAATCATTTGGTCCATAACAGATATATTTTAAATAGTTCTTAAAATATGATAAAAATGTGGTTTGGATCTACTTTCCATTTATTTTTTACTTTCTATGTCGTGGTGTCCTAGTGGCTAGGACCCTGCCTCTCGTGCTAGAGGTCATGGGTTCGAATCCCGGCTGGTAGTAGTAGTAGCATACGTACTTTCTATGCTTATCTTGGAAATCCCTGGCAACGGTGCTGCAATGCGTTCCAGTGTGAGGAGGATAAACTAATAAATATTATCTATGTATGAAGTCCCCGTACACGCAAAACCAGCTAGTTTATACCGTTCTGCATTCTTCGATAACCCTAGCTAGGTATGCTAATTCCAGCAAGTCCACCTTTGACCGCTTTGGATATTTCATGTACGCAGTAAGAAATCATTTGATCACTAAGGCAAGCAGAAGTTCTCAATGCGACAACAATATTTTATAGGAATCCGCTGAATAATTTCAATGCCAACATGTTGTTGCATGTGTTGAGCTTAATAAGATCTGATACAGGCTTTCGCAGGTCTGTCTGCAATTTTTTTTATTGTTCTTCATCAAAATTGCACAATATTTCACCAAAAATAAACACCAGAATACACTAAATCATGAATATATACGTAAACCAGACGACGATAAAAACAAGTAAGTTTTCTGACAAGTTCTTGATAAGGAGCTCCCGAGAGTGTGACCCTCGGACGTTCCGGCCGTTATGACGGAGCGATAATTTACTAGATTCCCTCCATTTTTCCTCGGAACTCACATATGTATGTACAGTCACGGCTATTTCACTCCGAATGGTGGCACATACAAGTTGGGACGGTAGTATCTTTCGATAGTTATGTGTGATATGGACGTAATGTTTCCGATTTTGTGATCGCGATTGTAATGTTAGAGAGGTAAAGTTATGAGCAGTTTATATGTTAAACTGTTTTTATTTAGAGGGCAAGTGGTAATGTCTGGCTCGATTATTTGTAGGCATCTGCCTCTCGACTCAAATGTTACTAAAACTCATTAGGTGAGATAGTGGTGAAGCGCGAGCCTATCACACTAATTATCACACTTCCTACTAATATTATAAAAGCGAAAGTTTGTGAGTGTGTGTGTTTGTATGTTTGTCACTTCTTGACACTTAAACCGCTGGACGGATCTGGATGAAATTTGGCACAGATATAGATTATGGTCTGGAATATACTTTTTAATGATACTTTTTATCCCGGGAGTACATGTTCCCTTGGGATAATTTCCGCTGGCAGATGCTAGTTAATAATAATAAAAACTCTTAAGTTATTTGATTGCTTGAAAATAGTCAAAATTAATGCTCGAGTCTTTCTGTTACTCGTATTAAGTATTTATGAATACCTATTACATTTTGACATTAACTGGAGTTTGACACGTTCTTAACTTCAAAGTCTCAAATCAAAAATCGGCCATAAAAATGGCCGATTTCTGATTTAAGTAAAGCAGCAATAATCAGTTGAGTATTGTCAAATCAGTGTCAAATAATTTAGGAAGCGATTGAATTTTTTACGTTTCACAATTGAGAATCTACCTAGCTCAGTTAAGTAAGTACCTAAGTACCTACATAAGTATGGACCTGTCAAAGATCCATTCACTTTCTCTTTCACTCTTACGTTCCATTTTACAATAGAAATCCGAGACATCACAAGATTGCATAAAATTTACTAAAATAAATTTTATACAGCTATAAAAGGTACGTTAGTATTATTCTTCATTCAAGATTTAAAAAAACAAGTTATTAAATAAGTTATAATCTTTAATTACTTAATTTTTCATAACTAAGCAATTTAATAGATACCTATATGAAATGTATACAACCTTATTATGAAACTATGAAATGGATCGTAGGCACTAGTCAATTACTTCAAGATTGTCATAGCAACCGTATTTATTTTATCAAAGATGTCTTATCGAAAGAAAATAATATCTATAACTCGGAATTTTAATTCGATTCCAGATTTGACAATTTCAGTGTTGCAAGGTTATGACAAGTACTAAATAGTGACGTTGCAAAATTATTCGATATGGAAATGGAATATTTCCGGATCGATTCTCCTCGTTTATAATTTTACTCTCGTAAACTAAGTGTATCAGGAAATTAAATATTTCTGAACCGATAATTGAGTTTTGACGATTAATTAACGATCTGAGACTTTTCTTTTATAATTGACTTTTCTTTTTTTTTTCACTCAAAGTTCACAAAAAACTATAAACGTAACAACAAACACAACGTAACAACACTTTAACAAAAACCCAACAAAATATCGATTCGCAATGAAATAAGATATTCGTGCAGTCACACTGGGAGAATGAAGCCGAATGACACGATAAACAAAATTACGATAGCTGCACGAGCGCGCACAGGTTACCAATACTGAAAACTATCGAGGCTCTTGTAGTATAAGTTTTGTTTTTAATATAAAAACAAAAATATTAACTTTTTATAAAATAGAGCAGCGATTACTAATTAATAAATAATTATTATGAATAATTATGTATTTATTTAAATAAAAATCAATAATTTAGTCTTTAATTGGCACACTGATGGCACACACACTGATTGTTTATCGATTTTTGTGTTCATCACTACACTATTATATGTGGTATCATTATTTCACAAAATGACAGTAGCTAATGTCAAATCTGGAATCGAATTAAAATTCCGAGTTATAATCATTGAGGTAATAATGTACTCAATGTATCTAATATAATTTGTTATTGCCAAAATCAAGAATGTAAGCTTATAATTACTAAAAGTGAATGTGAACACATTTCGAGCGAGCAGTTGCTGGTTCTTCTGATAACTTACAGAACTACAGAATATTTTACTCAGAATTTTACAAGATCTCTCTAGAGGGAAGTGAACCGACACACACACAGAATTCGTGCATCTGCATTGGAATATGATTGCAATTGTGATTTACCAACAAATATGGACTTTTGTGATAAAAAAATTAATGAGTGACTTATTTATTTATTTATTTATTTATTTGGAAACTCAACAGCTTATTACTAATTTACATGAATAGATATTCACCTCACTGTCAATGAACAGCCCAGTGCAGTTGTATCAACGTTACTAGCATCTTAGTAATTAGTAAACACACACACTGCACAGTGACAGCAAGATGATGACAATTATCACTTAAGCCAATAACAGAGTTTCACGGCATGTGTAAAGCTAGGTTAGGTTATTTTAATTAGCTACAAACAAGTGCAGCTATTAGTGATCATGTGAGATTGAAGACTCATTGATCACATTCGATCAGGGTTTAAAGTATATGTAAACATGATTATAGGGCTACATTTATTAGACAAAGGGAAAAACAAACAAAATGTTAGCGAAATCTAACATCATGAATATCATGCTTAGTCGAAATATAGCACACATGATTATGCGTGATATATTTCGACCAAGCAAGGATGTAAGGATTCTTAATCCTAAGAGTTATGAGAGTTATGGCACAATCAGTTCACTAAACAATCAATTTACCAAACAATATCTGCTTGACTTGTCTCCGGTATGATTGTTTGGATAAATTAAATATATCGACATTTTCAAAACTCTCAGA
The DNA here is from genome assembly GCA_964057195.1 of Orthosia cruda. Taxonomy (NCBI): domain Eukaryota; kingdom Metazoa; phylum Arthropoda; class Insecta; order Lepidoptera; family Noctuidae; genus Orthosia; species Orthosia cruda. The sequence goes on along the minus strand of OZ059845.1, from coordinate 11,370,066 downwards.
GTAGATGCGGGGTAGTCGGGTCATAACAGCATTTCTGCCGTATTTTGTGCGGTAGCCAGGGATACTGAATAATTTTGTATGTCTGGTTCGTGTTTTTGGGGTACAGAAGTCCATACATGATAGCAGATCACTGCTGTCTAAACGACCCCTCAGAATATCAAAGAGCAAAAGCATATCCAACATCCTACGTCTATCCACAAGGGGAAGCATTTCATAGTGTTTGCAGTCACGGGCATAGGAATCATGACGCTTATGGGATTTGAAGTTTAGAAATTTTACGAACTTTTTCTGTAGATTTTCTATTCTCTTAGTATATACCTCGTATTGGGGTGACCAGATTGGGCTACAGTACTCCAAAATACTACGCACATATGCAAAGTATACAATCTTTAGACTATGACAACACCTAAAAGGCTTACAAGTACGCATTACGAAACCAAGGCTACGAGAGGCTCTATTGACAATGGTATCTATATGTTGGTCAAATAGCAATTTGGAATCCAACACTATACCAAGATCTCTGACCACATCAACCCTTTCGATGGCATTATAATTAAATCCATAAGGATACTTAGTTGGGTATTTGGAACGGCTAAAGCTAATGCATTGACATTTCGAGACATTGACAGTAATATTATTTTGTTGATAATACCTGAATAGTGCATCAAGATCACGCTGTATCAGTTCACAATCAAGTCTGGATTTTACACACATGTATATTTTCATGTCATCGGCGTACATGAGATGTTTCGCGGATTTGAAACACAACCGAACGTCATACAGGTATGCGCAGTAAAAAAGAGGACCCAATAAAGATCCCTGGGGAACACCGGAGGGAATGTTTACGAAGTCAGATTTGAATCCTCCCATAACCACAGCTTGCGATCGGTTCGATAAGTATGACTTAACCCATCTCAGTAAATCTCCATGGATACCAAGTTTTTGTAGCTTTGCCAGCAAGATCACGTGGTCCACACGATCGAACGCTTTTTCGAAATCCGTGTAGACCACGTCAACCTGGCCACCGGCTTCCATATTATGCAAGAAGACTTGGGTTTTCAATTCAAGACCAAAGGCTTTGCTAGCCATCGAAGGGCCTCCGAAGGAAAACAATATTAGCCAGGGTCGGTGCCATTGGATATGTGCCGATGAAGAAGGACTGTGTTTTTAAATATATTAACGAACATTATATTATCTGCCTACTTATTTTGTAAAATAATAAATAAATGAGACTTATCATGCTGTTTTTATCATCTTTATTGTAGGTTCTAATACCAAAATCGTATCATACAAAATCCAACTTCTGTACACATTTTCATCGTTGTAACCTTTTCTTATAGTAAGGATCCTACTAATATTCTATATAGGTATGAAAGTCTGTATGTTTAGATATTGATTAATGACACCTCCATGGTTGAACGTATTTGATAATTTATCATTTGGAATACAATTATACAATGACTAATAATAAAATAATTTAATAATAAAAAATAGATATAATAATAAATAAACGGAATGACAAAGCCTTTTATTCTGAAATCAGAGATATAAAACTGTAGTCTATACAATACATCTTTATAGTTTATAAAAAGCTCCTAATCTCAGTGAGCCAAGAGGGGCTTAGGCCTCCACTAACCGTTTCCACTGGGGTCTCGCCAATACCACAGCGCGCCATCGCTTACATCTTGGTGCTTTTCTCCATTTCTTTTGGTTATCGCGAATCATATGACCGGTCCATCTTCACTTTTCACATAGTTCCTGTAGGAAAAGTCTCGGTTTTCACGCAGGAAAAGCCACTGGCAACCACAAACACAAAAACTGGCACTTTTAAATATTTTTGTTGAGGATCTCACTCATCATAATAATCATTTCTGCCGAAAGACTGCTCGATACAGGTCTTCCCGGCACTCAGCATTCAGCGTCACCACATCAACCGGTGCTGTGCGTCTTTCATACATTGGATGCCCGCGACCTCAACCTAGTTATCGGTCTGTAGAGGGAGGTTTTTCAGCCCCATCGACCACCCGTTCTTCGAGCAACTGAGATCTATCAGGCGTGAAATATTTGCATCCAATCTAATGTTTTCGATAATTCAGGTCGAACACTCTTCTGCCATGCATCGGTCTTCGTTGAGGTATCTCTAAGGAAGACAAGGATGTATCTTCATCACTCGTTTTATAAGTTTTTATATATTATTTTGTATTTATTTCGCTTGATTAACGTTTAAGCAAGGGCTTGTCAACTATCAACTGCCAAATGTAACCAGTGTAGCCAGATTTGACGAGCCCCAAGTCGCCGAAAATTTTTAGATTTATAAAAAACTCAAGACGACTACTATTCACTAAAACCACGAAACATTCTACGAAACGTAAATTTCCATTGTTGCCTTGAACACCCTAGAAGCTAATATCAACTTTAATGCGTTTGACACAATAATCATGATTGGTTCCGCATAAAACATTTTTCAGCATTTCTTTATTTTCCCTGTGTTGTCACGACTGAAGTATAATGAAAAAGAGATGAAATGTTAAAAGCATTTTGATTTCCAGTTATTTTCATCATTCCTGAGGATTAGACATTCTTATTCCGAAATCGCCTAAAATAGTCCCATGTTTTTAAGGTTCTGTACCCAAAGGGAAAAGGGGACCCTATTACTAAGACTCCACGATCCGTCTGTCTGTCTGTCTGTCCGTCTGTCACCAGGCTGTATCTCATGAACCGTTATAGCTAGACAGTTGGAATTTTCACAGATGATATATTAAGATAATATTTAATAAGTAATTTAATAAAATAATCATAATTATAAAAACAATTGTCACTTAATAAATGGTGAGGAACTGGCATGTAGGTGCATCCACCTCTCCAACAACACCGAGTCCCACCGCTCGGACAATACGCTCAGGATACTGTAAGAGCTGCGTCGGAAGCGACTTAGTAGCGAGGCGCTTCGCTTCCTAATAATAGCATAAAAGTCATCAGTTTGCGCCTGCGCGAACATCGCAGAAGCGCTGCAAAACCGCGGCAGCCCCATCAGTACCCTAAACGCATTGTTGTACTGTACACGCATGGCACCGTATACTCGCTGCACATAGTTGGCCCATAGGCTGCACGTATAAAAAGACTGACAATATGCTTTAAATAAGGTCTAAAGTGATGCCTTGGAAAATTACTGATCATTCATATTTTTACCCGACTACCGAAGTAGGGTAATGTGCTTATCCGTCTATGTATTATTTGTTCCTATGTGGCGTTCTAGAGATCAAACATCAAAGGATTTTCATGATTCTACGTTAATCGATTCGTCTTAACCTTGCGAGTGTCACTGGGTAAAATGGAAAACAGAAAAACGCCGAATTTTAAGTGCCATATTGTGGGGGCCCAATTATATTTTTCATTCGTATCTTTCGTGTGGGTTATCAAAATAAAGGGGATTAAGAGGTGATTTCAAAAATTTATAACACTATATATGTTTAAATGTACATACTTTGAAAAAAAAATGTTACCTTAAAAGTTATAAATAAAAAAAAAAAAACCAAAAAATAAAAAAAATACCCGACTGCTTAAGAAGCGATCGTTTTATTATTTATTGAATTTACTTTATTTATACTTCGAGTCATCAATACAGATCAGACATTAATCACACAGACCTAACCGCCACAGCTACATATTGAGAAAAAAGTAATTAAAGTATCCATTTTCCGCAGACCACAGCAGAGACTTTTATTTCTTCACAATACACCTACATGTTAGTACTTTTTCTATTTTTTTACAAGATTAATATGTCCATGCAGTTAAAGCATTATAATCTTCGTGCTGCTTATCTAATTTATTCGCAAAGTCAATCCACTCCGCACGGGTTGATCAGCCATTTCCCCGGACTTGTTTCAATCGTTCACCATAAAGTACCAATACCCTAAATACCGCTGTCAGTATCAATACCTCAGATCCCAAATGTCTATAAGTACGTCTACCTCAGTCTAAAGGGGTCAGTAGGTAGTCCTCTAACAAACGTTGAGCGCCCCGGTCCGGTTCAGTATTCCGGCTTGCTTCCGGCACGACTCAAGTATGCTCCAATTTGAACTTATTCTTTTGCGAAAGTATATATGAATGGGTCGGTTGTGTTTGAATTGGTAGGAGATATTTTATATTATAAGAGCAAACAATTGATACGCACCGAGTACAGGAGTAGGTAGGGAGCCTAGTGACAACAGCCGTCATTTACGAGTATGTCTAATCCTGGCAGGTACTATACTTTGTTCAAAAAGGAAAGGAAAGCATCGCGAAGGAAAACATCATGAGATAACTGGCATGTCCTAGAACCAAAATTTCGAAGGCATTTGCCATCTATCAATCCACACTGGGGCCGCGTGGTGGTTCACCATCCACTGCTTCTTACAGAAAGAAGGCGTTCCAGCAGTGGGAATATGGAATATTATGTTGATTATGCAGTACCGACTTCTGTATCACATGATCAACTGCCAACAATAATCACTGTTAAGATTTACTGTAAGTTCCATTTAATTGGTAAATAAGGAAATTTAAACATCAATATGTCAAAAGCATATTTTTAAACAGCTGCTTTTAAGGACCACCTATTTTGAAAACATTACTTATTTGTAAATATTTAATCTATTGTCACAGATAAAACTTATAATCACGCCTTTTTTCAGTTTCCAGCTTAAATATTTACAAATTTTAATTTCAGTTTTTTAGTCACTATGTCTTTGTGATTCCTAGCCGGCTGCTTGGAGAAAAATATTCGATTCTTTTTAAACCGTTTAGTACCTATTAAGACGAACTATTATAAAAAAATCAAAATCAATTTATTTTTATTTTACATAGGCCTACATGGGCACTTATAAAACGTCGACAAAAGGTGCACGGTTCGGGTTGGTCGTTTCCTATGGAGAAGAACCGGCAAGAAACTCCATTATAAAATGCCTCGAAACTAAAATATTTCATACCGAACGAACCATATGCAGTATTCATTCCTCATCGTTTAGTCTATTTATTTTCATACACTAAACAAACCATACCTTTTTATCTTTTGATATTGTATCAACTCATTTGACTAATTTTTATGTATTCTTTGATACTGTTTAACACCTAAAAAGCATATTTTTAGTTATTTCTGATTGGTTTAATAGCTAACTTAATTTATATTTCTAATTTGTGAAATCTTGGAATA